>VZUI01048197.1:0-10462 GCA_013401135.1 Cettia cetti | reverse complement strand
GAGTGATTGGCTGGGCCCTGGGGACCCTCCTCCTGTTCCACTGTTATTGGTTTCCTATGTTGACTGACATTGTGTTAAGACCTGTCCCCCTCCTTCCCCATTGGTTGTCTACTGAACCCTCCCCTGTGATCCTCCCCCCAATAAAAGCTGCTGCACTGAGCTGGTCGGGGCTCTCTGTAGCAGGTGTCTCACGAGGAATAAACCTTCTGTGGTTCACCCTACCAGAGCCTCCCTTTCATCTTTTGCCATAGCTGCAATACTGCAGGCATTCAGATCTTGGGGACCCACGTTGCTGGCAGTGCCTGTCAGCGGGACCTGTGGCAGCAGAGGTCGGAGCTAGCTGCCAGGGCAGGACTCTGCACGGCCACAACTCATGTTGTATTGAAGGTTATTTTTTATTCCTGTTAAATGTCTTGGTTGCTCTCAGAATGCTGGGTTTGTGATATATCAGATTCTGCAATACAATCATGACATAGATTACACAGTACCATGGTTGTATTACAGTAGCACGTGAGGAAATAGTGCAATACTTTAAAGTCTCACAATTGCAGCACAAATGACACACCATGATTTTCCTTTTGTTTGAACTCTGCTGGGTAGCAAATGTCTGTAACAAAAATCCTGGGTTTGTCTACAGGCAGTTATAGCACTACCATCAGTGCATGCTCATGTGTGTTTGCCTTCCCTCAACTCTGACCAAGGATGAGTGAGCACCATTTTGAATACAAAGGCACTTCAATTTTCATGCTTATTCAATCCCGGGCCTCTGCTGAGACTATGCTAGTAAAAATGCCACATATAAAAATGGTTTTATGATACATGTTTGTCCTCAAAAAGTCCAGCTGCAATAGCAACCGATGTGTCTGATGATGCAGCATATTTGTGTGTGAGAGTGAGAGAGTGTATGTATTTTCAGGAAGATTCAAACAAAATTATGGGGACAGACACATTATTTGAATGTTTGTCCTTTTACATTTGAAAATTCTGGACTGTGCAACCAGCAATTTCTCTGCCTTGTCACCATGTGTTTTAAGTATAAGCAGCCAAAAAATTCTCTGACCACTCAGACCACCAAATCCCTTCCTGAGTGTAGGAGTTCAAGTCTGCTCCACTGTCTTGTATTTTTACATTCACAAATTAATGAAAAATGCTGTGTTTTTCTTATAATAGTATTGCCGTCTCCATTTGGTTTTGTTCAACACCAGTGAAAATGTCTTTGGAATTTCTTGCACTTGATGTGCTGAGAAAAACAATGGTAAGATTTCAGAAGTTTATATTCTGAATTTCCAGGCAGGGAGGCAGGCAATAAAATAGTCAGGAGTCTTTCAGGAAAGAGATCCTGACCACACTGGATATTTAAGGTCTCATTGAATTAAAAAAAAAAAAAAAAAAAAAAAAAAAAAAAAAAAAAAAAAAAAAAAAAAAAAAAAAAAAAAAAAAAAAAAAAAAAAAAAAAAAAAAAAAAAAAAAAGGAACTAAATAGAACCCCTCCTCCTTTTCAAGTATCACATTTTAATTTACCACAATTGAAGTCAAATTTAGTTTAGTTTTCTCCACATATAAAGCTGTCATGGTTGCATTATCCTTTTTGCTGGTTCTCTTTCCACATTAACTTTTTAATTGTGTGGCTATCTTCAATTAAATTTGGGAAAAGTATCAAAGATGTAAGTTTTTACAAGTTCTGTGAATATCATGTCTAGATGGAGGACAGAGACTTTGCTATTGCTGCTACTGAGCAGAGGAAAGTCTGTTCATGTGGGATTTGTTTTTTGGTAGCACATGGACACACAACCTGACTAACCACTTAGCAACTGCCAGCCAGTCCTGGCAGATTTTCTTCACCTGGAGGCAAAAATAAAGTATAGAAGGGTGACACAGGAGGGAGCTGATGGTCTGGTGGATCCATCAGGGGGGTTTTGCAGGAGGTGAGTTAATGGTCTGAAAAGTGTAAGGGCAGTAAGATAAGGGAGAGGCAACTACAGATACAACAGCAGAGGGATTTATGAAAGAGGAAAGCCAGCTAGCAGAGGTGATTTTGGAGAAGATGTAGGACACTAGTTTATAGGAAGAAAAGCTGCCTTAGTACTGTTGTAACAACCTGTTTACTATAAATGTAATTGCTTCTAGACAATAGAAAACAGTAATTGTAAATTACAAAAAGTAATGCATAAACTGTAACTTATATATAATATGAGACAATATCCTCCCTGTTAACAGGCTTGAAGTTTAATGTCTTACTAGATTATCATGCCAATAACGAAGTTTCGTTATTTAAAAGAGATACATTATGGGAAAAACAATCATAGCAGCAGTATTCAAGTACTTATCCACTCTGCAGTTTTCCCATGTTTCCAAGCTGTTAGTTGTTTTAAAAGGAACTATAATTGCATTAAATACTTCCCTGTGTTCAAGAACTGAAATTGCTTGGCTTTCTGTAAGAGTATTAACCTGCAGTAAACATGGGTGAGGTGTTCAGTTTAAACACCATTGAAAAGGAATACATCCCAGTTGACACTATCTCATTAAAATGATGACTGCACAGCACAAAATACTGAAAGATATTTCTCTGTTATATAAACTATTGAAGAATATTCATTTACCCATAGCTCTACACTGATGGTATAAATTTAGTTCGAATACCTTGATTTTCCTTTCTCTAGCTCAAGATAAGCACTTTTTCTCCTCAAAACTAACTAATTTTACCAGTGGGACTAGATGCCTTTACCAGTAACATGCTGGCAGCTCTAAGGAACAATACACTGCATTCAGACCTAAGGGACCCTGTGTATATACAGTGTTGTCACAGAAGAATAGCTGACTCTCAGTTCCCTCCACCCCATCTTGCTTTTTTTTTTTTTTTTTTTTTTTTTTTTTTTTTTTTTTTTTTTTTTTTTTTTTTAAATCTAAACAACATCATATTTAAGCTAGATATTAGAGAAAGACTCTTGATCCAGAAGGTGCTTGGGCACTGGAGAGGCTCCACAGGGAAGGGGTCACAGCACCAAGCCTGACAGAGTTCAAGAAATGTTTGGGCATATGGAGTGACTATTGGAGGTGTCCTGTGCAGGGTCAAGATCTGGATTTGGATGATCCTTGTGGATGGGTCCCTTTTAACTCAGAAGATTCTGTGATTCTGTGATATTTGCTAAAGGAATCCAGAAGAAGAAAGTATCCTTAAATGTAGGAGAGCTATGGTCAACAGCAACTAAATTTAACATCCACTGGAAATCCAAGATGCACAGGTCCTAAATAAAATGAACTTCCACTCCAATGTAACTTCCTAGGCAATATGGTCCAGACAACGCTGGTCATTTACCAGAACGTTAGGAAGAAAAGTTAGATGGGTGGTTAAGCACCTGATAAGAAGTCTAGATACACAACAGTTTTCCCCATCAAGAGGGATCCAAGAACTTACAACAAAGCAGGCAATTCTTTTCTTGTTCAGAACAGAGTGGTGAATATTCACGGAGATTCTTGCTGAATGCCAGTGCACAGATTCCCTCTGAAAACCAGCAGCTGTAAGAAAATAAAGGTATTAATAAAAATAGCTAAGGAGAGAACAGGAAATTGGGCAGTTGATGGGCAGTTAATCTCAACAACAGACAGAAACAGAAACAAATCTCATGGAGGAATGGAAAACACTTTTTGTCCCTGAACAATGGTGCTAGCAATAGAAAAGTTATGCGAATGAATAATATATGTAATACAGTGGTAGAACCAAAGATATTTGGGAGAAAGGAACACTTCCTTTAATCCTTGTGTTCATTTTTTTTTATGTATTTTTAATATGAGACCAATAAAAATTACATTGTCCAGGCAATGCAGGTAACATTTTCCTACAATACAGTAGTGTAGAATTTGTGATTTGTATTCCTAGCTAAGTGATTACAAACCTTTCTTTCCTCTGTCTTAAAAAAAGGCTGCTTTAAGTTGAGGAACTTGCTGTATAATAAAGAAATTTACTTTATGGTTAGACAGAAAATACATTTTGTACTGGGACATCTTATACTACGTGTACCATTTTGGTTCTCAGAATAAAGTCTTGCACTGGACTATGACACAATGCCATCATGAGGGAGACGCAGTGACCACCATGGAGTTGAAGTTGGAAAAGAGGAAGTTTAATTTTTCTTACAGCTTATATAGATTTCTAGAGAAGAGACCACATTGGAGGACTGAGGTTCAACCTCTTCAATTCCACTGATCTTAGAAAGTATCCATCAATTGTCCTTTCTACAGAAGGGAATGTAAACAAGATAAAGAATTCTAAAAACATTTCTTTGTTTACATGAAAGTTCTGACTCCAAGAACTAGAAGGCTGGAGAGCAAGATGATACTGGACCTCATGCAAAAGAATAAATTCTGAGCATTTTCTAGTCACCACAATAAGGATGTATTTAAAATGTAGGTACAAATTCATGCATTTTGATGTATGTTTCCGGAGCCAAAGTGAGGTAGGCTTACAGCAATATTCAGCTAAGCTCACTTTAAGTGCCCCTTTTTATCAATTACCTTTCCTTTAGAATTTCTGTGATAACACTTGGGGATATCACATTAAGTTTCTTAGTATAAAATGGAGCACTGAACAGACTTTTAGAAAGATTATGGTGCTAGAGGGATATTTAATGGTGAAATCACTTACTGTGGTACCCATTTCTGAGAGCAAAGGTCTGAAGTGAAATGAATTTGGTGATCTTTGATTAGTCCTCCTTGGGCAGAGGTCCATGTCTGAAGTCAGCTATGTGTATAATTAGGTATAATTTTTACATCTGTTCAATAGAGGTTAATTGAACTATCATAATAATTGAATTCCAGTACTTAGAATTTTTTTCTGTTCCAAGTGTTCCTGTGAGATCAAAGCCAAGTATTCATCATCCAACACATTTGTAGGAAATTCCTGTTGCATTCAGTATTTGGTTTGTGGGTTAATGCAGGGCATTAGCATTTTTCAAACGTCTAAGCACAAACACAGATTCAAGCTTCCAAAACAAACAAGCAAAAGAAAGAACAAAACGCATGCTACACATACATTGATTCTATACTTAAAATTCCTCATAACTTAAAGAAACAGACAAAAGCAGATAAGCTAGCAACTGACAAAGCTGGAAAGATCTAATAGTCCTACCTGTGTATTTTGCAAGAATTTAACTCTTCTTGTGGTGGTATTTTAGATTCAGTTTGTATTACACATATTCAGTAAGTAAATATTTTGCATTGACATTGAGCCTGAAGTAATACAGCTTTATTTTTTCCTGCAGTCACAGGTGTGCAAACACATGACAAAAGCATATGCATGAATGCTGTGTGTATTTACTTTCCTGTGTATGCAAGCAGTTACACACATTTTACGATGTTACTGTTCACTCATTCAGAAAACTAACAGGGTTTTTTTTTTTCCGCTTTCTTATGGAAAAAAAAATAGGTGCAGTGATGAGCAGCATGCAATTATACATTCATCTGGGTTCCAACATTATTGGATTATTTTTGGCTCGCTACACTTGTCAGACCTACTCTTTAATTTTTTAAGGAAACATTTTCATTTACTGACTTTAGCATTTATGAAGAATACAGACTTCTGATATTGAAGTTCTCTGTCCATTCAAACAGGCAAGGTACTGAATAGGTTTTCTTCCACAGAACAGGAAGGAAAGGTATTGTCCATGCCTATTTAACTTCAGGCTTCTCAGTGAGGATTGTCCACAGAGGCATCAGAAATGGACAAGGAGTGCAATTTCACCAGAACTACTTCAGAAATTTAGACTGCTTATGAAAAATCAGAAAAATTAAAAATATTCTATCTGAAAGTAATTTTTTTAAAAATTGGAAATACTGCCATATTGTCTCAAGGGCTTTATGAACATTAAGGTTGAATGACCCTGATCTGTCAGCTCACTGGACTATGTCTCTCACGGTACACAGGTTCGGTATTAGCAACGACTCACTTTGACGTAGCATGGGAGTTATGGGAGTTACTGTCTCTCTGGGGAGTCCAGCTATAGTGGAAAATGTGAGGCACAAATATATCACAGTTACTAAATTAAAAATTCAATTTTTTATTTCATCCATCCCCTCAAACTATTGAACTTTTTGCTGGTAAATAATTTCTTTTTTAACTAAAAGTATAACTTTCTGAAGCAGGTTCGGCTATCAACCCATTTTACTTTTAAATACCAGATAATTTTCTGAAGAAAGTTTCATTAATGACCTATTAGACAAAGGACTGGTGTTACTACCCAAATTAATCTGAGTCTGTAAGTAATTGTCTCATAAACTCTTAGACTCCATCACGCTGGTGGACTGATTGCAGTGGTGTTTCTGTTTGAACAACTGGAGTCAAGAACAGTGTGGTTTCAACAGTGCAGAGAATGCAGGACTGATCCCTATGAACACACTTAACCTTTTTTGCAATTGAATCCCATAAACCAACTTTAGTGGTGCAATGAAGTTCATTGTCTTCAAAGTCATTATGAATCATAAAGTCCCCATTTGTGTGATATAAATCAACATAACTATTCAACAATTAAATCTACAATGAATATATTTTTTTAAATTGCCAAGCATTATGTTTCACTTTACAAGCTTGCACATGCATTCTTTACAGCCTACTGTCATGTAATGCTTTATAAATGATACTTGATAAACAACAGCTGTATAATCTTAGAAATATTCATCAAGAGGCACATATATCCATGGTAAATCACTTTTGACTTGTACAATGCTGGTGGCTGGCATATATTCTCCTAACTGCTTGCATGTGGAACATAATACGACATGGCACTACGCTTCTGTGAGACAAGAATACATTCAGAAAACATACTAGGGTATCAATTGCAAGCAAGAATGAAAAACGTTTGTCAAGTGCACAGTTGCAAAGTGTAAATGTCATAGTAGATGCTATATTTATGTAACACCACTATGCATGTTTTGCATAATAATGCAAAATAATGTTTATTTTTAAATTGGACTTCATTGCACTAATTTTCACAGTTTATTGGCACTGAAAAATAAAGCTTGGAGAATATTTGGTATCAGGGATTGGCTTTGCTCTCTCATAAATTAAACCAAGCTGCAGCTCCTGTATTTCTCTCAGCTGTTAGAGTTCTACTAATACCCTAGATTATGTCATAGTTTATTTCCTATCTGTTACACACATTTCAACTTTCAGAAAAGTCCTTGCGAGGCAGAATATAAAATAAAAGGATTCAGGTGTGCTTTCAGATGCTTCTCTGTGACTTCTGCAGAGCCAGATACAACAGTTCATATGTCACAGTGTGTTTTGGGGAGAAAGAGATAAGGACAGCAGAACATCATTCACATGCTGATGGCAACTCCTCGGTACTGATGCTGTTACATAGCAGTGGGACTAAAGAATTGAAGTGCTCTGTGATTGCTACCTTTGGGCTCTGTGCTGAATTGAATTGCTCGTTACAGCAGCCTCTAGCTTTATTGAGGCTGTGCAGTTTCTATTTAACATTTACACTATAAGGTTACAAGTTTTGTTCAAGAAGCACCGATTATCTTTTGTTTAGTATCTTCTGAGGAAGCTAAAGTCTGAGGTACAGGCTGTACCTACCCCACTCACACAGCAATTTCCCTGACACAAGTTATGCTTGATTTTTAAAAATCATGGATAGGATTCTCCTCACCTAATCAAGCAAAACACACCCAATGTAAACCCCTCAGCTAGGCTTCTTCTAATACCAAACAGAGAAAAACAGACCAATTAATCCCATCCTAAATACTACCTGAGAAAAGAGGATGAACCGCCCTGTGGAGAGTATGCAGACTCTAGAGGCAGCCTAAAAGGCTTCCTTAGAGTAGAAATAATTTTTTTTTTTTTTTATAGGGTAGTGTGAAGTGAGATGAGTGCAGCCAGCTGTGCCCCTTTTAGTCTCTGTGCAGCAGCCATCCCCCCAGCACAGCTGCCCTTAACTACAGAGCACATGGGGGTTGTGTGCATGTGGCACAATTTACTCCAGCTGTGCAAGGGAGATGTCATTCAGGGAAGTAGCTTACTTTACCTAATCTGTTCCGACTGCCTAAAATTAAGAACTTGATCCATGAGTGTGTAAATAGCTTTCATATGAGTAACATGAAGTAGTAGAAAACCTTTTTTTACAGCATAACCCTACAGGGCCTGGAGCTGTTTGAGGAAGATGTTGCTTAAACAGGCTTTGTATCATGTTTGTGTCCATGATACACACTTAGGGGAATTTGCTGTCTCTACAGTTCTGCATTTGTGTCTGTGTTATGCCAAAACATCCCAGGCTTTTGACAGAAGTTAACAGCTTCTCTTTATATCCTCTTATCTCCACTATGGAGAGAAGAAAAGCTGAAACATTTTTTATTCACTTATACAGGCAAAACTTGGGCAGGAGCCCTGAAGAAAGGAGGTGCTGCACAGGAGGTCTCTTGGCAGTCTAATTAAAAGGTGAGCTTTGGGCTGAGGGGAAAATTGCATACTTCTGAGACAAATGGTGGAAAACTAATGAATTTTTCTCAAGTCTGGATTTGGAAATATGACTCACATACGACAACAAATTTCTCAGCTTCATTTCTTGCTCATTAGAAGTTCTTACTAGGAAGTGTAGAAGGTACATTTTCTTTGCCCCTTTTTTTCAGACTTTAGGAACTCCAACAAAATAATTGGCACTCTTACCTGTTGTGCTGGTATCTCTGGTTTTATCTGTGGATTGTGTCCATGTCTGTTTCTGAACAGATACAGGTCCTGCCATGTATTTACCCCTCCAGCCTGTTTTAGGACTTTATAAAACCTTTTTACACAACAAACTCATCAATAGTTTTTTTTTTCTTTTTAAACATTTCTGTAGAAACAAAGACTGGATCTACTAAACCAAATCTAAGAACAGAAGATTGGTCTACATTTCTGCAAAAATGACAGCATGTAGTAAAAGTAAAAAAAAGTTTAAAGGTTTCTTCATTTAGGCACAGGCTAAATTTACATTTTGTATTTCAGCTCCCTATTAATGTCACCCTGCTAACAACATAGGACAAAAAAGCTTTACAGTGTATAATACTACTGATTAATTCTTAACTACAGAAGACCTTTCTTTCCTGGTGACATGAAGGTTTCCAACAGAAGGCAAAGACAGATATTTAAGAAACAAAACATGTAAAGGCATCTTTTCCCCTTCTATTCTATTCCAGCTTTTGTTCGTTGTTTGGATTTCCTGAAACAGAGGCAACATCTGTAGAATTGAGTTTAAATTCATTAATGAACCTCTTCCCCAGGGACTCATCTAATCCTTTTCTTGATTCATTTTAATTTTGGCCTCCACCCTGAAGCAATGAGTTCCACAGTTATATGATGTATAAAAGCATTTTCTTTTTTTTGCTTTAAAACTGCTGTGATCTAAATGTGCTCCATTTCTTAACATGATGAAAAACAGTGAATAACAATTCACTACCTACACTCCTAAAATAATTTTTTGCTTTATAAGTGTCTGCAATGTTTTTAACCTAAGGTGTGCTGTAGATTTTTTGTCAAGATTATTGCCATCTTTACCTCTGTTTAGTTCTGCTGAAAGGTTTTTGAAACAGGGCAACTGGAGTTGTATGCAGCATTGAATGTGTTACACATATGAATTTTATTAAGTTGTTTTCTGTTTTGCTCTCAGTTCCTTTACTGAGAAATCCTAACACTGTAGTTGACACCAGTTCACAGAATCACAGAATTTTCCAGGTTGGAAGAGACCTTCAAGATCATGCACCCATGCACTAATTCCCCAACTAGACCGTGGCACCAAGTACCGCATCCAGTCTTTTTTTAAACACGTCCAGGGATGGTGACTCCACCACCTCTCCAGGCAGGCCATTCCAGTACTTTATCACTCTTTCCGTAAAAAACTTTTTTCTAATGTCCAACCTGTATTTCCCTTGATGCAGCTTGAGTCTGTGTCCTCTCATTCTGTCCGTTATTGCCCGGAGAAAGAGACCAACCCCCAGCTGACCACACTTCAGGAAGTTGTAGAGAGTGATAAGGTCACCTCTGAGTCTTCTCTTCTCCAGGCTAAACAACCCCAGTTCCCTCAGTCTTTCTTCATATGGCTTGTCTTCCAGGCCCCTCACCAGCCTCATTGCCCTCCTCTGGACACGCTCAAGCATCTCAATGTCCTTCCTAAACTGAGGGGCCCAGAGCTGGACACAGCACTCAGGGTGTGGCCTCACCAGTGCCAGGTACAGGGGAAGAATGACCTCCCTGCTCCTGCTGGCCACACTATTCCTGATCCAGGCCAGGATGCCATTGGCCTTCTTGGCCACCAGGGCACACTGCTGGCTCATGTTCAGCCAGTTGTCGACAAGAACCCCCAGGTCCCTTTCTGCCTGGGCACTGTCCAGCCACACTGTCCCCAGTCTATAACGTTGCAGGGGGTTGTTGTGGCCAAAGTGCAGGACTTGGCACTTGGACTTATTAAACTGCATCTTGTTAGACTCTGCCCAT
>VZUI01048196.1:0-17377 GCA_013401135.1 Cettia cetti | reverse complement strand
TAATGTGGAGTTAGAGGGTAGGGCAGCCAGGTTGCTGGGATAACTTGCTAAGGAACCAGGCATTGACAAAAAACAAAAACAGAAAAAAGACACAAATCCTAAGTTGCTGGAGGAGATTCTTATCAATTGTCAGGGAAAGATATTCCTCTAAAGATGATATTTCATGTAACTCATGCAAATGGACTACAGTAGAGAAAGGTATTCAATAACTGAAGGAAATGAAATATGAGAAAAAATTGAAATTTTGACTCAGCTCCTGCAGATCCAGCCAACCTCTTATATCAATGAACTTTGTGGAGGAAATTTATACAGAGTGCACCAAGAGTGCATGCTGACCCTTTGGCAACAATTTTTTGGAAAGGTGATGCACCACCAACAGTCGGTGACCTGATTTGGTAGCTCTGGGAATATGAAGGGAATATTCCTTCCTCCATTGTTGAAACTGTGGAGACACTGATGATAAACTGACAGATAAGCTGACTGGTGAGTTCAAGCAATTCAGAGAGAGTATGTCCTGCTCCCCACCTGTACAGGCCCATATTTCAACAACTGACAGCAGGTGTCCTTTTGCTCAAGAAAGAGGATATAGAAGGTAGACACCACAGGGTACCCTGTGGGACCATGGAGAGGGTATGAGGAAGTGGGATGGGCAACCGATCTTGATCCTAGATGCACAGGTGCAGGAATTGTAGGGAAAACCAGCCACAAATGTGTTTTTATCCAGGAAAGTTTCTGCTCTGGTCTCTAGTGGACAGTTTCCCTGGAAGAAGGGCAGCTTTTGAGACTTAGAAAGGTTGAGGCATATTGCTCTGGAGAAACAAAACCCAAACCAAACCAAACCAACCAACCAAACCAAACCAACCAACCAACCAACCAAACAAACAAACAAACAAAACCCCCAAACACAATAATTAAATTGTTAGCACAGGACATCTGTTATCCTCATTCTTATTTTGTAGAAAGTACAAGGATGTTTTATGAAAATACAATGAATAAGTAATAAAACAGCAATTGTCCTGTTGCATAACATCTATTCATGGTCACTTGACATGGAGGTAGTATATCACTTGATAGAATGAAGTTATCTAACACATTCTAGCAATATCTTGAGGAATCAAAACTATAGAAGCTTTCTACCATATCTAATCTAGCTCCTACTTCTAGTTGTAATGTTTTGTCTAATTTGGCATCCAGCCATTTCTAATGCTCCTTGAGCAACCATGTGTTAGTCAAATGCTTATGGAGAATACCACAGATGGATGCAAACTAATGATTTTTATTGCTGATTTTTTGAAGAATCAAATCTTGTAATTCTGTCCATGATTTTACAGAAATGCCAAACAGGTTAGGCCAGAATGTCAGATTAGAGATATAAGGATCGTTTTTTGTTATGATGCTGTTTCTAAGAGCAGGACTGAAGTAAAAGACTTTGGCTACTTGAAATACGCACCCAGTCATTTGGGCAAATTTTCATCTCAAGACTCTTTGAGCTCATGCAATTTGCAACCACACATCAGGGCTGTGAAGGGTCTTCTGGTATGAAAAAGGGTCCCAGAATTTTTGTCTCATAGAGGAATAAATATAGATCTGTAAACTATGTCTGCATCCTTCTGCAGATTCCTAGGGACTGCCAAGTACATAAATGTAAATCCAGTACTTCACATAACTCTTTGCCCTGTTGTGCCAAGAAAGACCCTCATAACTCACTGCTGAATTTGTACCTACCACAGTAGGCATTTAGGTGAGGTGTTTGTTCTAGGAGGGAAACCTTTTGGAGGGACACATGCACACATACATATGTATGCACACGTGTCCCAAGACCTGGTCAGCAAGCTTACCTGTAGTGCTTCTTTCTATATCAATCATGGTAGGACAATCTCAGTTGAAGATGCATCTACCTTAGGTACCCTCAGTTAACTGCAAAAAAAAAAATTAGCTGGGTAATAATACCGCTTCTTTTTACCCTTGGTCTAAAACCCGCAAAATGTGTTTCTGTGAGGTATTGAAAAACATAGCCTAAATTACACAAAATAGAAACTCTAGTTGAGGTGCTGGGCAATGGCTTCCTCTCCTGCTTCTCACTATTGGCTCCTTCATCTGGCAGTAGAGCAGGAAATTTTTAGAAATAGGTTGGTTGCAAAGCAAATACAGGTTGCCAGGACACAGCTACCTTTCTGACATTTACAAACATATATGTACCTCTGTCCTCTTGGCATATAGCCTCATTCAGTTTTCAAAGACAAAGTTAAAATTGTGTAAAGATGGAGAGAATATACATATATAATTCCAGGTATTTTATGGGAATGTTGCCATTCGAATAATAATGCATTGGATTGGAAAGACAGGGAGTTTTCAGCTTTTTTTTTTTTTTGCCTTTTTTTTGCTTTTTTTTTTTTTAAGTGTAGTGAATCATATTGGAAGAGGGAAAAGGCAAGGTTGCTCCAAAATGTTCTGGAATAAATATAAGGCATAACTCTTAGTCATTAACAACTCATCTTTTTCTTGAGTGATTCAACATCCCCAGAACCACTGTGACTACATAAACCACTGCCCTGAAACTGGTCCCTCTGGAGTGATCTTCCTTCATTGATGGAGTTCTTTTTTCTAGAGAGGAGAACAGAATAGATGGATGCCAGGATTATTTACAAGCAGGCTAATCTCCCTAACAGCTCTCACAAACCATTCATCTGGTTCAGAATATAGAAGGATACTCAATTATTCAATGAAAAGGTTAAGCTTGCGGTAATTATGCATAGTCAGTAATGAAATGTACTTCCCCTGGGTATTTTTTTAAAAGGATGCAGGCTCACAGATGTTTACCACATCCTTTCTGGCAATGTTTTCTGAGGTTTTAGTTTGCGACAATGTTTATGCTTATTTTCAAAATGCAGTTCATTGTCTTTAATGCTTTACTGAAGTTGTAACTGGGTGACAGTGAAGTAAGTCAGCCACAAAAATCTGTGTGCATCCAAGCCAGTGCAATGCTACTCATACCATTTCTGTGTAAGTGTGAATATTCTGCTGCATAAGAAGAGTCAGGGAACAGCCCACCTAACTGCTGGCTCCACACTTTCATCCTTCCTTACATCTATCTGTCTCTATGCTTTCAGTATAACATTTTCTTGCTAAGTATTTTGTTTACAGCCATAAATTATGATACATATGTAGGAGCTTGTAACTGGAGCTTGTGCTGCTAGTGGCCTATTTGGCTGTGGTGCTTGGATGTGAGCTGACTTTTGTCCTCAGTAGTTGTTGAAGGTTTTTCTGTTAATAAAATTATTGATGAAGCAGTGGGACTCTAAAATGATAAATAGCTTTGCTAAAGACATGCTCTACCTTTAACCAAAACTATTTCTATCAACATCTTTCCTTGCCAATACTTTGATGAAGAAATACTAACACATCATACTGTGTCAGTATGAAGAGGCCATGCAGAGACCTCTGCAGGAGTTTTGCTGCAGGACTGATCTTCACAGACACCACCCATGGCATTCACATCTTTGCTGGGGGGAAGTATTATGTCCCAGTGCCCTCATTGCCAGGAGGTGGGGACACAAAGAAAACTAACTCAGAGTATCAGAGCACTGCTGTGGGCTGTCTGCCAAAAGCAACAGTGATTTGCAAAGCTTGATCCTTTCAGCAGCACTGTTTCAATCATTTGCATCCAGAGGCCACACCTGTGGTCTTTTCTCCTGGCTGCAAGGCTATATCAAGCAGCTCCCAATCCATGTTTGGGTGGCTGAGGGCATTAACACCACTGTGGAAATCAACTGAGTAAAAAAAGAAGGTGGCAAAGAGTTCTTTTTAATGCAAATATTTTCCAGAGACAGTGCCCAGAGATGATCTTTGCGCTTCAGTTTCCCTCTGAATCAGAGCTCCATCATTTGGGCAGGAGGTGGTTTTCCTCAGATGTGCACAAGGTTTTTGAAAAAATGTCATGGATAAAGAAAGGTTCTTAGCCAGAATCAAAAGGTTAAAATTAATACCTTTACTGAAATATGGATCGTTCAGGGATAGGCAGGTCAGATTTAAAGACTACAGGACCAGTTTGCATAGCAGTTTAATGTTCCTTGTATCTGATCTATTTAAAGGCACAGAAAAGAAGAGTATGCAAAAATATGTTCTAAATTCAGGTAAGTGGTTCATAGGCAGAGTGTTGAAGTCTCCTGAAGCTGATATGAGCTATAGATACATTTAATTATGGTTTTTTGCTTCTTCCTGATCTTTAACACCTTTGTAATTTTTTCTATATTGCAACTGTGTATTTTTCACTTCATTTATGTTAATACTGGCTTCTAATTGATGGAGCAACCTGTCTGCTTTCCAGTGCTCCTATATTTTTCTATTTGCCCCTAAAAGGAACTACAACATTCCTTCATTAGCTGCACAGAAGCTGTCAACTGACAGATGGCTGCTGCAAAGCATTTTAAGGTAACAATTCTTATCTGGAAGTACCATGACCTACAGCAGGACACTGGGCAGTGTAGCCAAAGCCTAAGGGTTCCACAATTCTGAAAATAAAACTCTACTCTCTGTCTGCTCTCCAGAGCTTTCATGGACTGAGAGCAAGTCTGCAATATTGTATCTGATAGTGCACACAGGGCCAATTAGAGTCTGGAGTTAGTGGGAATGGATGTAAGACCTCATAGTGTTCACAGAAATCCCTAGGAAGAAAAGAAAAACCTGCATAATGAATTCAAGGTAATGCCTGGACTGTGGGTTTGGAAAGTTGGAAAGATGGTTTAGGAGATTATTTAGAGTGCCTTCATTTAAGCAACACCACTTGTGCTGCCTTAATATTTAGAAGTATTTGCTCTGAGGGCTGTTCACAAAGGCCCTTGTTCATCTGTTGCAGACTAACAAACCAAATTGTTTGAACACTCATTAAACTCCCATACAAAAAGAAAAGAGTTCAGTTAGACCATCATGTAAAACTGCTGATGTTTTTTTTTTATTTTCTGTGGAATCTTTCAGTGGGAAAATATCTTTCTCATAGTGTTTCAAAAATATTTGTTGTGGAGGGATGAACTTACTATGTGTGATTCTCCCATTGTATCCTTATCATCCCTTGATGTTTATGTTGCAGTGATGCCCATACTCTCCATGCAAACTGAGGATGGCATTGCAATAGGAAAAAAAAAAGGGACCCAGTCTTTGGCCTGAAAGATTGGTGAGCCAGTTTTTTGTTTGCTTTTTTCCATCTTATAGAAAAATAGGGGTTTGGGAGCTCAGATGACAAATGCAGCAGGGTGGACTGTTTGTAGACAAAGGTGCATTGTGCCTCAGCCATGGGACAGTCAAGAAAGGCCAGAATACAAGTATAACTAGAACTTCCTAAAGATCTACAGCCAACATGGGTGCTCAAATATTGTAATAAGTATGTAATGAGCACATACCTAGGAGAGATAAACTAAGAGAGGTATTTAAATGCAAGTTGTTGTTTGGGTTTTTTCCATGAAAACTATGAAATTGGACTCTATTTTACAATAAGGCTGAGGTCAAAGGAATTATGCCATTGCAAAATAGTGGGATGTGGTTGACAAAGGAAGGCAAAGGAAGAAATCTCTGGAAATGCAGTACTACATGAGAAAGAGAAAAATGAGTTATGTGTCTGCAATTCACCATGATTTTAGTCTCTCTTTAATTGACCATATGCCATGCCATCACAGTTCTGAAGAAGCATACAAATGGATGTTTACACATAACCAGTGCCGCTGCATGAGAGGTTAAAACAGCCTTGCAGCTGCAGCAGTGGAAAGCACCATCATAATGAATTAAATTAAAGATGAGAGGAAGTTTTTTTATGAGCAGACCCTGACCTAAACAAGAAGTTGATAGCTTCCTTTAGCTTGCAGCATACTGGAAAGCAGCAGAACTCCCTTTAATAGATATTGCAAGCTGGCCGTGGAAGGCTTACTTAAATAAGCAAGAAAGAGATTTAAGTGTAAAATAAAAAAACTTTTTACTACTAGTTACACTAATCCAAAGTTTATTACATATCATTGCATATCAAAATGTGTAAAAATAGAGAACGACATGCTAGAGAACAAAGCAGTGTTCAGCTGGAAACTCTATTGCAGTTCATGCACACTAGCTGCAGATATAATAATCCTGTGTCGTGACTCAGATGCCAGATTTGAAAATGTGAGGATCAAATTTGCAATATCACTGATAAAAGATTAGTTCAGACTCTTACCTAGAGGTTTAAGAAAATTAAACTAAATTACTTTCAGCCTAGGTAATTAATTTTCCCCATTTACAAAGGCCTCGCTCAGTTACTTTAGTAGTGTCTTTTCCTCCAACAATTTTGTTTCTTTCTTAAAACTCCCTATAACACCAAATCCCTTTCTCTGTTAAGTCCTCAGGGAACCACTAATGCAAGGCACATGGGCATATCTGCTGGTGGCCGGTTTCTAACCGTGGCTGCTATAAACTTCCCATTGTTCCTGATGTACCTCCATGCTTTTCCTTTCTTAGGAGTGCATCCTGACCCAGCTAAGCAGCTTCTGGAAAATAAACAAGCTTTGGGTCTGGCTTTTGGTTCCTTTCAGCTGTGTCTTTCTCTCTGCCAGATGTGGCCAGAGGTCCCCTCCTACAGGGTGAGCTGATGGGGAGACGAGGAGGGCGTGAGAGAATGAGCTCTTTTCTCTTTTAGCCCCACATAGTCTTTTTCCAGCTGCATATTTACAGAGATTTACAGATCTGAAATTTTTTAAAAGTTTGAAAAATTTTTGAACATTTCCTCTTCTTTTGATTGTTCAACTTATGTATATTATGTTAGTTCAGAAAGCAAAGTCATATGAGGCAGGATTTTCAGGCAGAGATAAGGAGTCTTCAGACAAGGCATCTGTGCACAGCCTGAAGTTGCAGAAACTTCCATCCAGTCTCTTTGCCTCAGATTAAATCTTTACAAAACAAACTTTGCAAACATGCATGCAACCACAGCCTTACTACCAGTTTGGCTACAAATCTCTTATATTCCCAGGAGTATTAGCAGAGGAAGTTTCCCTGGGACCAACAGACAAGGCAGCACTGCAAAGTAAGTGCAAGGAAAGCAGAGAAGGTAGGGGTGGAAATTCAGGAGTATGTCCCAACTTTTAAAAGCAAACAGAAAATTAAGACCTCCAGGATTGCTATTCTTCACAGAGCCTGGGAGAGCTGGACTTTGTTTAAAAACATGAATTTTAAAAAAGGGGTTTGTTTGGTTGGAGTGGATAAACCTGAAGCCCCATTATGCTAGACCACAAATGGCTGGGATGCCAGTTATTTTATGGCTACCCAAGGCAAATCAGTTGCTGTATCTAATTTTGCTGTGTCTGCGCTAAGTATAGTGATGCCACAACTGTTCAAGGGCTATCCAACTTTCCTTGTATTCAGATTTCATCTATGGAGCAGCAATAGGGAATACAATGACAATGCAAATATTTAAGTTTCAGTTTTCTTAGCTGTAGCTTAGCTGTAGAACTGACACACACACACAAAAAAAAACCAAAAACAAAAGCCCAAGCAGTGGAGTCATGAGTTAAAAACGTGCAATTTATTTAAGTCACTGAAACTATCAAGAGAATTGGGACAGGGAGGTTAAAAAGTCCAGGCTGGTGTTTCTTAAAAAGTCCAGGCTGGTGTTTCTTAAAAAGCCAGGGACACAGGAACATCCAGCCCTATTTTAAGATAAAGGGGTAAAGGCTGCCTGGAGGAGAAAGGCTTTTTTTAAGTTGTTTACATGTTAGATGATGCTGCTGTGCTGCAGGGAGGTAACTGTAACATAGTGACTTCTCCATGGATATTTTCTCTGACTTCAAGTCAGTGAGGCTGTTACTGTCGTAATCTCCATTAAATGTGAGCTTGGGGGCATTTCAAAGCTACAAGCCTCTGCAATTGTATTGAACTTTCCCCTGCTAATACTGCTTTTTTGGTAAGTCTTAGCCCAATCAGTAAGGTTATTATAGGGTCTTTACATATTCAGCTTTTAATTAAAAAAATCAGTTTTAACCCATATGGTTGGTTACTTGGAATTCTGTCAAAGTCCACAGGAAATGTTAAAAAATGGCAGGAAAATAAAAGCAGTCTGTTAAATGCTTTTCAAACCCCCCAGATTTGAAGCTGATCTCTGGGTTATTCTGGGCATGACTCATGATTTCTGTATGTCTGGTTAGCTATAGCACATCTTGATTTACTGCTTTCTCTAATCTGTGTATCTACACTAGTCTACATCTGGGCCATCTGGCTAACATCATGGTGGGAAGAGAACCCATGACTATATAATTTTGTGGGTCTGTGCTGTGCTCCTCTGTGTGCCCCCTAGAATCTATGAGCTCAGCATTTTGCATGGACATCCAGAGCACCTCACAAGGGCCAAAATAAAAATAAGGACTAAGGTACTTCCCACTTGCAGTGAGCATCTGGGATAGAATAGATTTTTGTGCACCTGGTAACACTTGTGCAGCCCAGAAGCCGTTTTTTCAAAACCTCCATGGCATCAGAGAGGCTCATTTCCTTTCCTGTCAGTATTCTCCCCTGGTCTGTTCTAAGCCAGGCTCAAATATCTTTCCTGGGGCAAGAGCTTTGCCTTTCTGGTGGCTTTTTCCTCTCCTCCATATTAGTTCTTGCAGCAGGTAAACTTGGTTGACATTTGGGTAGTCAGCATGTCTGTAAAAACACAGTCACTCCTTCTGGGGCAGCTGCACCAGGAAGGCAGCTGAAGATGGGAATCAGGCACTAACTTCTGCCTGCCTGCAGACTGTTGTGGAGTTGGTCTGTTCTTCTCTTATGTAGAGTGCAAAGCACTTTGGTTTTCCCTGGGTAAAACGTCACTACTTGAACACTAGCTGTAGTCTCCTGGAAGCTTGTTTCTGGAAAATCAGATAAGTCTCTTTATAAACACTAGCATCTGCTGATCCCAGGAGTCAGGTCGATCCTAAGACTAGATACTGCCCACAGTCCCAAGAGCAGAGGGATGAGCGTCCCACAGCACCTGGTGTGAGGAGCACACCCCACTGTCCCACCCTGCCCTGAGGATGGGCTCTTCCATTGAAATGCCGATGTTCCAAGAGGAAGCGAGGTAAAAATAAAGCTGCTCTGTTTCACACAGCAGCCTGCCTTGGCTGCTGTGCATACTGGCTGTGAAAACATGCAGTGGGCATGACCTGGGGCTGTGTAACAATGATATAAGCAGAGGTAGCTTCTGGATCTTTGGGTGACACCAGACTCATGTAAAGGAGCCACAACAGGGCAAAGTGTCTATGGCTTTCTGGGACTGGAGAAGAAAATAGCTTAGGACTGCAAACTGTGTTTTTTTAGAGGGAATCAAGCTACAATGTAGGTGTGTCAATAAAGTGTTGAAAGGCAAGGTGCAGCTCTAGCTGATTATTAAACAAAATGTTTCTATCTTAAACTATTGAAAGGCTAGGTTAAATTCTAGCCAATTTTTAAAGAAAAAAGTTTCTCTTGATGATTGAGTACCTTAACAGATACTCATGTGCTTTGAGGATACCTTGGTGGGGGCTTCTGAAATAAAGGTGAAATTTCACAAGATAGGCAATGGAGAGAGGCAGAGAGCTCTGAAGACCTCCAGTATGTATTGAGATCAAGAAGAGATATGAAGAGATGTTACTGCTTTGGATCTAGGCTGAGTGAGGAGAGCGTGGGTTCCCTCGTGCCTACAACAGCAGCCTCTGGGTGGATTCAACAAAACAGTTGGTGGTAGAGCCCCCGTGTCTTCAACACCCAGCATTTTCTGCTCCAAGCAGGTTATTGACTGACTCAGTCTAACACAGGAATTAACCAGGTATGTTTAATTTACCTTCTTCAAGTCACTTAGCATTCAATGTCATCTTTCTGTCGTTCATAATTACTCTCTATTTTCTGAGTACAGATTATGACTTGGTGGGGTTTTTTTCTCTAATGTTCCTTACAATTCCTGCTGAGGAAACTTTTTGCTTTGGAGGCATGTAATTGTGTATTGCAAAGCCCAGTTGTCCCAAGCAGACACACAGAAGATCAGCCACCTGGCATCAGTGGAAACATCAAGAATAAAAGTAAGATGTGTCTAGGGACTTGTGAGAGCTGGAGAGAGGCCAATTGCGGACAGAGGAACTGTGTGAACTTGAACATCAGCCCACATTCTTTTTTTTTTTTTTTTTTTTAGTTATTTTTAAGGGAATGTGGGCTGAGGATTCAAACTACAACAGAAGATGCACTTTTGTTCTGAAGTAGAAGGGTCTTGAGAATAACTGAGTAGATTGAGTGTGTTATGAAGTGCTAAGTTTCTTTTTGTTTACTGTATTTCAGGGAGCTATAAGAAAAAGCAAAATATGTAATTTCAACTAAAACAAAAAGTAAATAAGAAGTTGTCCACAAATCCTGATGGTTTGGGCAGAAAGGATTGGTCAAGGCATTTTGAACAAGTGAGAAGGAGTGAAAAATACACAAAGCTTCAAAGACAGGGACAATTTTTCAAGGCTTCTATAAAAACACAAGTTTTGCACTAAGTAACAAATGGCTTTCGGGTCATATTTCTCTGAAGGAGGCAGAAAGCCATCCACTGGAGAGCTGTTCCTGGATGTTAGGTCCCCTGTGTGTCCTGGAAAACATGACTTTGTTTATTTATGTAAATATGGGGATTTTTTAGTGCCCAAAAAATCCTGTGTCCTTTCCCCAGTTACTCTTTTTAATTCAAATGAGTTCCAAACCTTCAAATGCGGAGCTAGTCAGGAAAGTCAAGAAAAGCAACATTGATGTTTCACAGTTATCATACTGCAGTTAAGAGGGAAAAAACTCAAGAATTATTGAATGCATGACAGTAGGGAAAAAAAGCATGCGTAGGTAAGTGGTGTCTTGGACACTTCCTCTCCCTCTCTGCATATTTGGATGCAGAAGCCCTGTGCCAATGTGGAGTGTAGATCCTGCCTCCAGCCATTGCCTGAGCCCAGGCTGCCAGTTTTGCTGTGACAAGGCAAGGTTAACACAGGCATACAGTGCAATGAGGATATTTTGGATGAGGGGTACTGGCAGAAGAGGCAGTCACCGCTTACAGCACCTTGCCACTTCTCCCTGTTCTCCTGAGAAGTTTGAAAAGCAGCTACCAGCACCCTTACTGCTCAAATTGCACCATTTACAAAGGCAGGGTTTATCTGTGTGTGCCTGGTTTGCTGCTGGCAATGGTTTGCCTCAATCATTGCTGACTTGGATAATTCCAATCTTGGGTCAAGCAAATCAGTTCATACCTATGTTCTAACAGCAATGTTATGTACCTTTTTCCAAACCTTACTATCTCTCTGTTAGCCTCAACAGTCTAATAGTTTAAGAAAGACTTTAGTTTTAATAATTCCATTTTAAATTCAGGGTCACTTTGGCATCTGGTACCATTTCTTGATGGCAGCTCTTATCTCATTTAGGTAAGTCACATTTTGTAAAAAGGCTCTACTTCCACATAAAGAACAATTCATTAACTTGGCCCCTCTGGATAAATTTTTATCTGCCTCTAAAGCTCTATTCTTCCTTCTCCATATCCACATACCTCCATGTTATTCCATTTCATTTGCTATTTCTTTCACCTACTTTAACTTTCTCTGTCATGGAGTCTCATTTGGGAGATTTTCTTGTGCAAGACTGGTGTGATGCAGGTAAAAAATTCTTGTGCAGCTTCCATTCATGTTTATTTTTAAATTTTGTCCATCTGAGGCGTGAAATACTGCATTTAGTTTTCATGACAGCTAAGAAGAGAGAAAACATTATGAGGCAGAACAATGGTAGATGCACTAATACATAGCAGAGATAAGATACATAAAATGCTTTATATTGTTGATTCTTATGCTTGAGCCTGTGTATTGGTCTCTGTAAGCAGGATGAGGAAAGGTGGAATAAATACAGTCTCATGATTTTAAAACAATTGCAAACTTTTTTCAGAAAGGCATAGCAAAAAATGCCAGCTTGTGGGACTCTGTGCTACATTGTATTTTTTGTGAAAGCCATCACAAGGAGGTGTTTTTGCAACAGGATGATGATGGCAGGTACTGATATTTACTACTTAAACTGGTATCAGTTTAAAAGAAACCAAACAAAAGGGAATGATCCACTTTTTAAAGAAGTTGAATATTTTGTGCCACAAAATCCATGTGAAGTTTATGCCTGCTGGAAGCCTTTGTGATAATTTCTCATTCTTGGATCTTTGACTGAAAAGTTTAATGGAGAAAGTTGCTTCCTCCTGTGGTACGCACTACTAAACACACATTAAGGATTTGACAAATGAAAATGAATGTTTTTAGCAACAGGGGGCTCGACTGTCCTGTTCTCTTCACTTTATGCAGTTGTCCAGACTGCTTGCAGAAATGATGTACCATTGTTCTTACTGGCATTGATGTATGCAAGCTGAGCACTGGTGAACTTAGCATGCAGTGATCCAGAATAATGTGAGAGGAGTATGCAGGTATTTGCTGGTTTGTAAACAAAGCTGGTAGTTTAGTCTTCACATGGTGTCTAGACAGCAGCAATTAGTAGTAATTAGTAAGTACATCTGCTGTCTGCTTAGTCCATTGCAGCTCACGTGCTGTGGAAGTAAGGGATCAAAGAGTTTTACTTCAACATCAATACCCCATAAAACAGAGTCTTGCATTAGATTCCCATATGTTGAGTGTCTGCTTTGTTCTGATGATCTGGTTAAGTGTTTTTGAGGTGCTTGTTTCCCTGCTTAGGAGCCAGCCTGGCAGATAAAAATTATGGACTAATAGTAAGCACATAGACTTGTAGTAATAATAATAATAATAATAATGTCTTTAACTGAATTCCTGTCATGTAAATAAAATGCTGCTTCTAGGTAAGACTCAATTCAGTAGGTCAGAGTTTCATAAAACGTGTTTCAAGGTTCATGCCTTTGCTAGGTATTTGAATCTGGCTTTTACTGGTCTTGACTTAGTAGAAGGCAGATTTTGTTATGCTTTCTTGCCACCATGTAGGTGCTAACTGTGCCCCTGCCTTGTCTCAAGGCAGAAGGGAGATGGCAATATTGCAAAATGCTCTGTTTTAGAGACATCAGTTAAATATTGGACTGTCTGCTATTGCTAGTGAAGCTTCCCTGACACCTGAGAACAGCCCTATGTGTGGCTCTTCAAGTGGAAAACCACTGCTAAACAGTGGAGGAAAAGGCTGTTGTCTACTGTTCATGTGAAGAGAGGAGAAATGTAAACAGAAATTATTGTTGGTTGGGTTGGGTTGGTTTTTTCCCCTATTTGCTTTCAGATGTCTATACAACACATGGGCACTGCTGTTAGTGGCTCACATATTTCTAATGGCGTCTACCTGTAATATGGTTGCTGCCAACTATACAAAGTAGTTACAAGATTAAATCAGCCTTAGTCACAAAGCCTGTCAGCTGTGCCACATACAGCTGATGAGCAGTATCACAACGGTGGAAGAGTGATGGCCAAGAGCCTTAGAAACCTCCTGGATTTTACTTTGACACACCTATCTCTTCATTTCTCTCCCCTAAGACAAGAGCTTGTGCTTCAGGGAGCTTGTGGAATACCTGCTTATTGTCAGCCCTAGCAAACAAGGTTTCTTCTGTGTATAAGAGGTAGAAGACCTGAGTGTGTTTAAAACCAAATAATTTTGTAGTCAGTAATTGTATTCATTCACAAAAATTCAGGGACTCTCAGGGAAGGCATCCTATCTGCTAGACTACAGAATGTTGCTTCTCAGACTTTCCTAATAAATGCTGTATGAAGAAGAGAAGAGTATGGCTGTCCCAGGATTTCCCTGAGACTGATGCTTTGGATATGCTGTAGGATGAAGAGCAGTAGCCACTATATCACAGATTTTGTCTCTCTGTGTTTCTGTCACATTGCAGCTCTTTGAGATCAGCATTTAGTGGAATTCTAGCAAAAGCTTCTGCTCATTCTGTCTTCTCTCTGAAATATTGCTGTGGCCTAAGAAATTTTTGCAGGGTTTAGGAAAATGATTGTTCTTGGACCAAGGACTGAGAATAACCCCTTGCAGGAAACTTCATCCTATTAGCAGATGGTTCTGGAAAACCCAGAAAGCTGTAGTGCTAAGTATATGACCACATTTTGAAAGCAGACAGAGGAACAAGAAAAAAAAAAACTGGGTGGGACTTCGCCAAACAATAAAAGTCTGGTTTGTTGCTGATGTTTGGGTCAGTCAGTCTAATTGGCCTCAGGGAGTACAGTTTCTGAAACAGCTGCACTCCATAATGTAAATCAATATTTTAACATCACAGTTAAAAGGCCTCTATTGCATTAAATCTGCAACAAATATCAGATCCAAATTGTTATACACATTTGGGGATTACCAAAGTATCCAGAATGGATTTTTGGTTCTTCAGATAAATATCAAGCCAAATATGCAACTGTTTTGTTGCTCTTATAAGGTGAAAGAGTCCAGCGAGCTAACCAACAATAGATATATGAAACCCATTAAAAAAAACAAAACAAAACAACAACAACAACAACAAAAAAAAAATACCCCACAGATTTTTGTATTGCATACAAGCTGCATTTTCTTATATGATTTCATGGCTAGGCTAATTCAGGTTGTGGAGCAGTAATGCAGTCTCAGCAGTAATGCAGACCCATGAGGCATGGGTCATGTGAAGCCATCAAAGTCTCCCAGTCTGACAGAGATTAAAAACCATCCACTCTGATCTTTGTTATAACATGAATAGCTAAAGACTTTTTTGCATTGCAGAGTATTACCAGAAAGTGAAAACCTCTGAAGGTGAAATGAATATATTTCCTCAGTCAAGGAGGCAGAGACAGTGTTCACAAGCGTGTTCTCTGGGCTTTATCCTTTTCCTCTGGTTTATATGCACAGGGATTGAATCAGAAAAGGTACTCTGTAATGAAGCTTAGTTTACTTTCATTTACTTTATGAACATGAGAAAAGCTCATATTTTTAACACTGACAAAGCTATATGAGATGAGCTTCCAATATAAAATTGTTCAAGTCAATTTTACCCAAGACTGGAAAGTTCAGGTGCAAAAAACAGTGATGTAAACCTTTGGAATCATCTATGCCATTTAAAGAAGCAAACAGTGCAGAGAAGTACTTGATCTAAACTAATGATTGTAATTTTTTTTACCAGCTGCTGCTTGGAAAGTTTCCATAAAACCCATAAGTAAATTCCGCACAAAATAACTTGTTTGAGTGGTAAACATAAACAGACTTTTTGAAACTAAAAGAGAAAGGTCATTCTTCAATATTTTGTCCAATAAATGAGTAGCACTGGAGACACAAGCATCCTCAGGCTGGAGAATGCATGGATTGGGAGTGTTACTTTGTGATGTGTGAAATGATCTGTATAATTAGTTTAATATTCATCACTGTCTTTGTAGCTAATTTTGGCAGATCCCCATTTTCTTACCATCTTATTCTCCTTTTTTTCAAATATATTATTTATCTACTCAAAGGCCTCTAACTCCTTTTGTGGGGCTGGCATAGTTATAACTGGCACTTCTGCTAATCAGATAAAAGCATTTCTATCATTCATCCTTAATACATGAAGAATGTTAATTCCACTTCTGCCTTTTCTTTTTTTTCCTCCTTTGTGTTACTCTTTAACGAGTGGGGATGCAGTTCCTTGATTTTCCTGATCTGGCCAATTTGAAGACAGCTGGAGCTGTGGACACAATGCTTTGATGCAGATCTTCAGTGGTTGAAAAAACCCTGCCTTTGTCTCAGTCTATAAATACATCAGGATTTTAGGTATTAACAAGACAAGTTTGTTCTGGTCTCCTGCAGAGAGGTATCCTTGGGACTTCTTTATGGGTAGCTGTGGATGATATTCTTCATTCTGTATACTTGTGTTCTACTGTTTCCTTCCAAAAAGAATTGACCCCACATCCATATCACCTCGTATACTTCAGTCCAGTACTCTTTTCTCCCGCCACCTCCAACATCTTTTTATTTTCTGTCCCACGTTTTAAAACCTTGTCATGATGCCAAATAAGTGACTGGTCCAAATGCCTGCTTTGTGGCTTCCATCTTTGTAAAGGCTAATCATGGGCTGAGACTAGCCAGTCATCAGATGAAGGCGTAGCTGGAGGGTTATTCCCTTCCCTCAGTGGCCATTGCATGGCCAGAGCCACCCCATGTCCTGAGTGACTGTACCTGGTAGCACCTGCCTTTACAAAGATTTTTCTCTTCTTATGACTGACAAAAAAATCTCTGGCTGTTAATGAGAAAACATGTTTTCTCTGTGTTCCTTCATCATTTAGCTTTATGAGCTTTTCTTTGTTGGACTCCAGGGGTTCCAAATCTTATCATTCTATAAATGAGCAGTAACTGTTTTTACAGCATGTATAAATTAGCACTTGAATGTGCAGACACTGAAGTTTGTAGTCTCTATAAATTATGTTTCCAATGAGCATCACTGTTGCTGCAAGGCTGAAAAGGGAGATGTATAACATTAATTTCTTGTTAAGACCCTACTTGTGGTCTGTGAAATATTCACATAATGAAGATTGGTATTTGATTCACAACCTCCAGCATTACTGGTCATATTGGTCCAGAAGAAGTAAGGACAATGGTTTTCTGTTCTATTTTTAGAGAGCTGGGACAAAAATCCCTATGTGCGTAGGTATTCAAAGGCCACCCTTTCCCTCAAATTTGATATCCATAGCAGAACAGCACCACAGGATCTGGGGCTAGCTTAAAGGGGTGGTGATCTGATGCCAGTTCACTGTTCATATTTGGCAGTTCTAGGAAATTTTGGAAGAGATTCCTAGAACTTTGGAATTGCTACTGTTCAGATTGGCTAAGAAGATTAAGTCCTTAGCTGACATCAGGGATGATCACCCGCTGTAAGGAGCCTGTAAGCTGTTACAACTACACCAACCTTTTAGTCTCATCTCTAATTGTGCAGCTGTTTTTTAAAATGTAGATGCTGCAAAAGTCTGGGATCCAGTTTGCATGGGTTCAGGACTGATAACTTAATTTATAAAAGTAAGAAAATAGAATGAAAAATTTACTATCCCTCTTAAAGAAAGGGGAAATCCCAAACATTCTTGACCATGCATGGAAACACTCTATTTTATGTCTTTTTGCTTTCTCAGTTACTTACCCAACCCAGCACCTCCTCCAGCTTGAAGTGATACACGAGAAATAGGACAAGGGAATAATATACTGCTGCTTCTGCACACTCTTACACCAAGTGTCTCATCAAATTATTTCTTCTGTGTGTCCTGTGTGTTAGGGATATCACAGGCCCCTGGTCTGTCATTTTCTGAGGTCCACTACTATGTACGTTGGAAACAGTGCCTCTTGGCTAGTCCCCTGTCCACTTAATATTTTCATTTCCCACCATTAAGCTGAAATTAAAAATTTAATTATCTTCGTCTTATTATTCCACACCCCCCCCCCCCAC
>VZUI01048193.1:0-43158 GCA_013401135.1 Cettia cetti | reverse complement strand
AGGGACCCCTCCCACTGTCCCAGGCTGCTCCAGCCCCAGTGCCCAGCCTGGCCTTGGGCACTGCCAGGGATCCAGGGGCAGCCACAGCTGCTCTGGGCACCCTGTGCCAGGGCCTGCCCACCCTGCCAGGGAACAATTCCTGCCCAATCTCCCATCCAGCCCTGCCCTCTGGCAGTTTGAAGCCATTCCCCCTTGTCCTGTCTCTCCATCCCTTGTCAGTTGTCTCTCTCCACCTTTCCTGTTGCCCCTTCAGGCCCTGCCAGGCCACCCTGAGCTCATCCCAAAGCTTCTCCTCTCCAGGTGAGAACTCCCAGCTCTCCCAGCCTTTCCTCCCAGCAGAGCTGCTCCATCCCTCTGATCCCCCTGGTGCCTCCCCTGGATGTCTCCAGCAGCTCCAGGTCCCTCCTGTGCTGGGCCCAGGGCTGGGGCAGCTCTGCAGATTTCCCTTTCTCTCCTACACTGCAGGGATATTACTCCAGCCCTTCACTTTTTAACAATGTATTTTCCGACAATTTTACAGCACTCCTCAGGAAGATGTTTAATTATGGAAATGAGGATTTGACAGCACCTTTCCTGTGAGGTCCTTAGAGTACTTAATTCACAGGGACACACCTTGCCCCTGTGAGGTTTTGCCAGAGTTAAACAGAGGCACAGCAGATGATCTTTGAAATCATTTCAGAGGAGGATGCCTGAGTTTCAGTCCTCAGTCCTGACCATGGGGCCACACCATTGACCCCAAGGTTTTGGGCACTTTCTGGAATCCCTGCCCAGAGCACAAGGTTTTGTGGCAATTCCATGGGTCCAGCTCTATTTAGGTTCATTTCTCTTGGTATGGAAAAGAAGACTTGGGGATGGCAGATCCTCAGTCAGGAAGGTTTTGTCTCAACCTTTATTGTTGAGCTGTAGTTTTTCCGAGCCTGGGGAATCCATTCATTGGGAGACCTGTTCATTCCCACTTTGCAATGACACCTCCATCCTGTACTCACCATTCCACTGAACTCTAATTCCAAGGTGAACATACTCACCTTGGCTGCCCTGTTGGTTCACCTCAACCTTTATTCCAATTTAGATTTCCCCATCGTTCAGCAGACTCCCTGCTAGGCCAATATGGCAATTTGTATTCCCAGATTCCGTAAAGGAACTTCTCCAGGAAGTTCCATCCTCACAGCACCACAAACCAGGGCTCTGTGATGAAGCACAGGTGAGCTCTGTGCCCCTTTTCCTGTTCATCACCTGTTCCCCAGGTCCCTGCAGGACAAATCCATTAGGAATGTGCTCCTTTCCTTGTGCTGCATGAGAACCAAAATCATACCCCCACGTGTGCCACCATTGGAAATGTTAGCTGAAATGTATTCTAAAAAATAAGATTACTCCAAATGAGCATTTGTTTGGCTTTTCCAGCTCAGCATTCAGAGTTTCACCTCCTCAAATCCTAAAGGGAATAAACCTAATTTGTAAGAAAAACCCTTTGCTTTTTATAGCTGCAGCTTTTTCATTTCCTGGGCTTTGCACCTCTAAGAAAGAGCAACATAAGCCATGAGTGAGACATTACTTCAGCCAACCTACTCCAGGCTGCATTATTCCCTTGAACTCATTCAGCAGCATCCTTTTTGCATGGTCTTATCCTTTTTTTGCCTCCAATAAAAACAGGATTTATAAAGTATAATACACAGAGATATTTTTAGCTGCTGAGAATCCCTGCAGCGACCCGGGTCAAACCCACCAGCTGGTCTAACATGTTTTGGAGGCAAAGGGGAATTGGAGCTGTCTCAGACACCAGAGCAGCCCCATCCAATCCCAAACCTGAGACCTCTCAGTGTCTGTCTCCCGTGCTGCCCCTCCCAGCTCTGCTCTCTTCTCTTTCCCCACTCTCCCAAGCTGTTTGTTTTACATCTCCAGCCAAGCTGACTCCCAGCCAAACATCCTGGGGGGCAGGAGAGTTGTTATTTATCCAGAGTTACAATTCTTTGGTGGATAACGAGCAGCATTTGTCTTGGGAAAAGGAGAATCCCTGTCCTTGGAGATGGTAACAAGCTGAAGGTAATTGGGCAGAGCAGCCAGCACTGAGGAGCCCTCTGGCACCTGGACCAGTATTTTTGAAGTATTTTGCTGCCTGAAAATTCAGTTTGGTGTTTGAAAATGCACTGACAAGCTTTACTCCCCAATGGGCACAACTCAGAGCTTTTTGAGGTGGGAGTGAACATGAAATTAATTCTCTTTTTTCTGTCCTGGGGTGCAGGAGAGCACGAGCACTGTGGGTTCATTTTCATAGATTTTCACTTAGTAATTGAAGGCCAGGATTCTCCAGCTTTTATTAGAAAAAAAGAGCAGGAATCCTTTGAAGAAATGATTGAGGTGGTTATTCTTTCAAACAGGCCATTTGGTTCAAAGCAAGCCATTACTGGTTTCAAAGATTTACAAAAAAGGTTTGTCAGGGAATTTTTTTTTTCTCAAGATTAAGAACTCCTGAAATGCTGCTGACTCCCTCTTAGTTTTCTTCTTGCTGAGTCTTCAGAATCAAATGAAAAATGGCACCTTTCAATGTGTTGTGAAAAACTTTCAAGCCGTTGTACCAGTTACTTTATCATCACTTGGCTCCAGTTCTTTTATGGAGACAACTTCTACACAATTTTTTTTTTTTTTTTTTTTTTTGACATCCAGGAGAGAGGACAGTGGAGGAAATACTGAAATGGAATTATACAAAATGTGAGGAACAAAGAGAAATTGTTTCTTTTAGTATAGGGGACCACTGATGCCACCAAAGAACGGTTTGAAATACTGAAATCATTCTAGTAAGTGCAGTAGATATAATTTATAAATATCCCTGAGTGCTTACAGAGAGATCAGTGTGAATCAGCCAAGTCTTTCTTCAAGTCAAATAAAAACTGGAGTCCAGTTTTAGTTTCCTCCTCCCTAATGGAGCAAAATCCCAGTTCTGGTGAAGGGTTTCGGTGCTGGGGTGGGCGCTGGGTCACTCTGGCAGGGAGGGGTGTGGGATGGTTTGTGCTCTCTGGGGGCTGCAGTGTGACCTTCCCCAGGTGACACTTGCCACATGGACAGGTGTAACTGATGACTGCCACAGGGAATCTTGATAATAGCTGAAGATCTTTGTTCTGTGTCATCTCAGAACAAGGAATCAGTTTCTTGTCCCCCTTTCCCATCTTATTCCTCTCCCTTTTCCTGTCGGGCAAAATGGGGGAAAAAAAAACCAAACCACAAACCCAAAAAAACCCCAAACTCAATTTACTTATTCACTTCTCAATTCTGCCTGAGCCTGTTTTTTAAAGACCCTTCTTTTGTGAGTTTAATCAGATGCTTGATAAGAGAAAAAGCGTTGCTAACTAGCGGGCTACAAAGCAGCCCCTTCAGGGAACACATGACCTCATCCCCAGGATTACTCCAGCACAGGAATTCAGCCTCCAGCACACCCAAAATAAACCTTTGCAGGGAAGTGCTTTATCCTCCCCCCCTTGGCCGGGCATACGCTTTGCCAATGTCCTCCTCAGTGGCTGGGACGGAACACGTCTGGAAATTCCGATTTTCCTGCTCCCAAGCAGCCTGCCCTGCTGGCTGGAGCTGCCCTTGGGCCGCTGCCCTGCGGAGCAGCCAGCCCTGGCACAGGGATGCAGTCATGGAGCAGGGCTGCTTTCACTCCCAGCTCCCTTTGTTGGGGTTTTGTTGGCTGCTCGGAGCCTTGGCAGGCGGGAGCGGCTCTGGGGTGGCACACAGAGCTCCCCAAGATCACCCTCTGCCAAAAGGTGGCACAAATCCCGCCCTGATGGATGGGAAGTGACACCACTGTGTTGTCTTGGGGCTCTCAAGGCCTTTAGCACCTAATGCTGGACAGCACCAATATGCCAAGGATGTCACCCTGCTCGGGGAGCTGGCGGGTGTGGGGCTGATTTTGTGAGTCTGTGAAGTTTTCAGCCTGTCAGCTGCTGATTTTTTCTTCCCTTGGGAAAATTTCTTGTCTCAAGGACAAATCCATGTAAACACTTGTGGTACTTCTAAGTTCTCATAACAACCCTCTCACAGGTGTTGTTTCCATTATTTAAACAATGAAGAGAAGTGTTGTCTTTACTGACCAATCATAGGGTTCCTTAGTGCAGCATGTTATAAAGGGCTGTGTGAAATTAAAAATAAATCCTTTCTGATCTTTCTTCTACCTGGAGTCAAGCTCTTCATTTTCGTATCCAACAGCGACAGGTGGGTTTCCAGCCAGGTGCTTTGGGATCTCAAGACTCAGCTCCTGCTGCCCCTGTGATGAAGAGGAGGCTGTGGTGAGCAGCTCCCCACCCTGGCACACTTTTGCTGGACCAGGTCTCCCAGGAAATGCAGGAAGGACTGCTGCAGTTCTTGAAGTAAAATGAACTAAAAGGAAATATCCTGTGAGATCCCAAGCTGGAGGCCTGGTTTCAGCCCCATTATCCCTAGTCAGGAGCTCATAACCATGCTGGAAGGCAGCACATCTGCAGCTCACACTGAGATGTATCATTTATTTGTTTCTAATTATGCACGTTTAGCAGCAAATTACATGAAAGATTAAACACTGCATTACGAGTGTGGTCTGATTAATTCTGCACCACGCTTCTCACTCACTCAGCAATTACCTTCACTCATTTTTAACACGGATAATTTTATTAAATCTGGTGGTACCAAAAATGAGTTAAGAGCTTTGGATTCCTGTTTTTAGTGTGGTCTCTCTCTGAGGCTGGCTGCCTGTATATAATTATTACATAATGCCACTTTGGGTGCTTCCCATTTAAACAACAGCTTAAATAGCTGCAAGGTTCTGACACGAGCCAAGGCAAGCTGGGATATCACAGGGCTCAGCAGATGCCACTTCCTTGGGCTCTGCTCCTGAAAATGTGAATTATTCATCATGCCTGGGATACCTGTTGGAGACAGATGCTGCAAAGCCTCGAGGTCTGTGTTTATTCTACAAATAATTGGCCTGAAGAGTAAGTTCTGCCCTAAACACCACGGTGGAGGTGTCAGAGCAGCTCTGCTCCAGCCAAATACCATCTCCAAAGGTCTTCTTTGCCCTTTTCACCATCAATCTTGTCCCCACCTCTGACCTATGTAGAGGGAGACTGTGATTAAACCTTGTTACGAGCTGTAGCCACTTGGCTCCTCTTATTTAACACTCTTGGGGCTTCTTCTAATCCAGGTGATATATTAAAAGAATTAAGACATTCTAATATGAAAAATAAAGAGTTTATGCAGAAAAGCTGAGAGCAGAGGAAACTTTTCATAGGGGTGAGCTGAAGAATTTTTCTAGAGCAGTTTGAAACATAGAATTAGGAAGTTTAGTTGTTTTTACTTTGTTTAGACTTATTAGAAATCAGGGTGGGAGGTGACTGGGCTGAGCTGGCAGAACTGCGGGATGATCTCAGCCCTCCCAAGCCCCAGCTCGGTGCCATTCCCACATTCCTGGCTCTCCCCTGAGCCCTTGCTCCTTTGCTCCTGATGGAACAGCAATAGCCACGGTAGGTTCAGGCAAGATTTCTTTGCTTTTCTCATCATCAGCCAGGTAATTCCTAAGGAACATAAATCAGCAGAGTCTGTAGGACCCAGAGACTGGAAGGCACCTCTTGGTTGCTGAGTTCCATATCCTGTTATTGCAGGCACCTCGTCACATAATCCATTTTTCAATTATTGCATGTTTTCAGCAGTAATTTTCTCCCAGCTGTATCTCTGCCAGCTGATTTAATTTTTCATTTAATTCATGAGATTTGCTCAGTATGTCCAATATTTCACTGATCAAAGGTGTCACTGATACTGGAATAAGACCACCTCTGATCCCTGAATTTTTACTCTGCTTTGAAAAAGAGCCAAACTTATTGTTTAGTTTGGAAAGTTCCGTTCCCTCTCTGAGATCTTGAACAAGGGCAGACCTGGAGAGATTTTCCATGGCTAAGAGGACAAAACTCCTGAAACAAAAGTAGTTTATAATGGAACAATCATGCTAATTTACCTCAAAATAGTCACTGTACCACAGAAGGTTTAGTCTCTCATGGGTCTCCTTCTATGCTTATCATCCAGAATTTATCAGAGCTCTTTCACATTTTTATGGATGTTGGCTTCAGTGGGTTATTTCTCCTTCCCCTTTGTGGCACTGTCTTGGTGATGGCTTTGAAATATGAGCCTTTGCTAAATTCTAAATTGTACACAAAGCAATTAATTAAAATTCCTTCCAAAACAGCCCTGGCAAATCCCTGTCAGTGCTGCTTTCCAGCCAAGGTAGAAAGGGTGGAGGCTAAATTGCATCCAAGTTGTTTTATTTCAAGATAGTGTACAGTAGGATCTGTGAACCATGGACCCTGCAGCTTCCCCAAAACAGGAACATCACCTAAGAGCCCCAGCCAAAGGTGAAATCTGAGCTGGAATGAAGAGTTCAGGCATAGCTGAGTGATATTTATTTAATGCAGGACCTCAGGGGCTGCACTGGGTGAAAAGTACACATGAATTGTTTTAATTGCAGTCCTGTGAAAGAGTCTGAGCTATAAATGTGATCACAGGAGCTCCCATAGGATTTAGGATAATCTAAAATTCCTGTTGTTTTTAGGTCTAATTCCAGTGGTGTGGGCAAGGCCCTTGGAATGGATGATGGATGCACTCTGGGCTTGAAAACCCTAACCTGTGACAGCTCAGGAATCAGTCCTGAATCAACTGTGCAGAGTTCCCCTCTCTGCTCTCAGAGTGTTCTTGGTTGTGCGTGCCCACAGCCCCAGGGAGTTTCACTGCTCTGAAATGTGCAGTGCCAGCACCAGATGGGACACAGGTGGCTCCAGGGGGCATCCAGAGCCCTGAGCTGTGGCTGCTCACCCACATCAAACACAGACTGCTGCTTTGCCCTGAAATGAGGAGGATTTAAGTCACAAAGGCGGGCACATCCAGAGGAAAATGTGCTTTTTATGTGCTTTAAGAGCTATAAATGCCTTCTGGGAGGTGTTTGAACCACTGTGGTGGGACTCAGCAGAGCTGCATCAGCTTCCTCTGGCTTGCAGTGGGTAAAATACCTCAGCAAAAAGGCTTCTGGGGAGCTTGGGAGCCTCAGTGTCAGCCTCTCCATGTCCCAGTTTTCCATATTTAAAGTGGAATAATGTGTTTTGTTTATCCATTATAATTACAAAAGCTTTGGGAGAAGAGGCTCTTTGCTTTCCTCCAGCACATGTGTATGCCACGAGGCTCCTCTTGTGGGGCTGTGGACATCACTGAGTCCCTTCTGTGACAGAAAAAGTGGATTTGTGTCACATGTATCCCTACAGTTCAACTCCCCTAATTAAACAACTTTTAAAACTTCTTTCCCAGTTGTTTCCTCTCTGTCCCTTTCTCCATGGAGTTTTTCCAGAGGACACTTCCTTGCTTTTTCCCCTCTTTTTCACTCTCAGTGCACTCCCACAGACAGCCAGAACGTTTTGGCTAATGCTTATCTCCCTTTGTAATTTCCAGGAACAGCTTTAGTCTGAAAATCAGGCATAGGTGGGGTGGCAAAGGCTTTTTATTCAGTGTTTTCACATTTTGCTATTTATTAAAGGGAGGCCACTGAGCTGGATCCGTAGTTTTGTGTGGGCTTTGCAGATGTGGGATTTCTTATCTAGAAAACTGTAGAGCATTTGCAGGATGTTTATTCTTTGTGACCTGGCCATGGAGGTAGAAGTGAAGTTGTTTGACTATAAATTAAAAGTAACCCCTCAACCTGGAACCTGGATGGATTCCTGCTTATCACTCTGCACTTTATCTATTAGAAACTTTGAAAAAGCAGTCAGCTTCCTTCTGTCCCCTTTGAAAGGTATGACCCTCTTTTCACCTCTTTGTGCAGCCAACTCAAGACTTTGAAGAAAATTCCTGAATTATGAAAATTTCCCTTTGGAGTTTCACACCCTCAGGACCTGCTCATACCTGTGGGATCTAATTGGGGTTGAAACAATTGCCACACCTCTTTGCCCACCGCGGATTTTCTGAATTGCTCTAAATTCTGCTGCCTTAAAATTCCTCTCCTTAGGATGGATACAATGTAAATAAAGAATAGGGGGGGAGAAAAAAGTGACAATTTGGCTTTGATCATTTCTGCTGAAAAGATTCAGGGCTGATGGTTTAGGACTGTTATGAATTTCTGCTCTCCCCTCTGGTTTAATGCAGTTTGACCTACACTGAGCATCCCTGCTGATTCCTTCACCCAGTGGGAATTGGGAATGGAAAGAAAGTGATTTTCTGCAGTTATGAATGTGTGGAAACAGCAGTGAAAGATGATGAAGTCAGAGCTGTTCATGTTTTGGCCCAACACATCAAAACTTCCAGGGTCCCTCTGTCCTTTGCTTTGAGAGATTTTCAATTGACTTCAGACTTAATCCCCTTCTGCCTGGGAAGATTCCTGCAGCCTGGGGAGTCACATCCTCCTGGCAGAGCCACCCCAGCACTCCGGCTTGGAGAGGGTGCATCCCCTGGGGCCTTGCCCTGTGAAAATGCCCTCTGGCAGATGGTCTCAATTTGTGAGTCCTGTGGAGCAGCACTGCTTGTATTCCTCGCAGAAAATGCCCCAATTCCCCTTGGCCGCAGAGAGGGAATGGTCCAGCTCAGCTCCAACCCCTGCTGTGGCTCTTTGTGGCAGTAGATAAGGAGAGGGGCAGTGATAAGGTGTCAGTGCCTCCACAGTGCCCTGCTGGGCCCTCCAGGCTGCAGGGAACACACGGATCACACCGTGGTGGAAACCCTGGAAACATGAAGTTCCTGCAGTTAACAGATCACAGAAAACACTTTTGGGGTTAGCAATTTACAAACCTCAAAATGCTCCTTGTTGAGTTCCCTGGAGAGAGCTTTGGCTCTGCTCCAGCCGAGTCCTCCTCCCTGTCAGAATCCAGCCTGCTGCTATTTTACCCAGATTTTAACAAGATGTGCTTGAATCCAGTGTGGTGCTGACAATATTTGATCCCCTCCTGTTGAAATGTTGGAAGTATCTGCTTAGACAGGAATTGTTCCCTCTCTTTCTCCCCCTGCCATTTTTATGTCTAATTTCCAAGTCATGACATGTAGAGGGTGTCTGAGCAAATCTAATCAGCCTTCTGCCTTCGTTAGGAAGGACAGCTGAGATGGTTTTTAACACCTCCATTCCTTCCTTGCTGCAATCTGTTTTGATTAAAATTACACAGGGCTCTCATCTGCATATTTATCATTTCACTTACCCACAAATCATCTCACAGCTCTGCCACTCCTGAACGTTCAGGAGAGACTACCCCAGGACTTTAAAGTATGCAGACATTAATTTAGTTTCTCACACCTGCTGCTTTCCAGCAAATATGGCTTTGGGGAAGGGAAATAGTCACGCATTACCTTTGCTTAGTATTCCCCAGGAGTCAGGATTCCTAGGGGTTTTTCCAGGATTGATTGAAAATTTCCTATTAAGAAACAAATTCGTAATTAAATGGAAAGGTCCAGAAGAAGTTCTGATGCTGGGAGGGGGTGAGGGGAAGGAGAGATGTCTAAACAAAGGAATAACCCTTTTTAATAACACTTTTTCAGCTTTTGACAGCCAGATTGTGACATGCTTTCAGATCTTCAGATGAAAGGGCTGCGGTGGAAATGAAAATTATTCCTTCCCTTTGTGTTATTGACAGTCCATCTTACCTCCACCACATATTATTAAGTGTATCACCAGGCAGAGATCAGGTTTTTAAGGAGTGTTTTCTAGAAATAGCCTTTTTTTGCTCTTTGGTTAAAATCTAACTTTTAAAGTTAATGATCATATAACAAAATCTTTTTCTTACCTGAATCTCCTTTTGCCTCAGTGGTTACTGCAGAGATGCTATGATTTGCTTATCAAATCTTAATCTCTACTTTTTAATCAGGTATTTAATATGCGTGAGAGGCCACATTCTTCTTATTTAGAGATTGTGCCTGGGGGAGCAGGAGAGCAGGAGATAACTCTTGCCCAAGGAGGGTGGGAAGGTGCCAAGATGGGGAGAACACCAGCTCCAGATTTATTGTCCTGCATGACAAGCAGAACATTTTGCAGCTCACCCACATCATCCTGTCCAGGATTTTTGTACTCAGGGAGGCAGGAAGACCTGAGGGAACAGTTCATTAGGATGAGAGGTGTTCCCTATTAGACAAAATATTTGTGAAAATAGACACACTCTGGGCCATATAAACTTCTCAAAGCCCCTGAGAGATGTCAGACATCCCCCAGCTCCTCTTACAGACCACAAGGCCAAACTCATGCTGGGAAGGGTCATTTTTTGCCAACCTTTGCTGCAAGACTTTTAGGTGTCCCTAAATAATCCAGCAGCTGATGTCTGCAAAGAGAACATCAGGAGGATTTCTCCAAGAGGCAGGTTTAAAATACAATCCACACAAGCTGTTCTGAAGGGAAGATGAGGGAAAATGAAGGGACAACAGAGCCTGGCAGTGGCTGTGGCTGCATTTCCCTCCTCCTCCGAGGTGGTCGATCGTGGCCAGAGCTGTTGTTTGGATGTGTCTGAGGAGCTGGGGTTGGAGAGAAGGATGTCCTCTTTGTTCTCCCAGCCAAGACCACGGCTAATGAATAAACAACTGGAGGGAGGTGTCTTGCCTTGTAGATGTCAGATCCAGGAGTGGAGCTCAGCTAATCGTGGTGGGCCCTTGGCAGATGGGATGGAAACACCTGATGGGGTGAATCAGCTCAGACATCACACGAGGTGACAAAGCACAGAGGTCACAGAGCAGGCAGGGAATGCTGCTCCTGGACCACCATGATGCTTCTCCAGAAACCTCAAATGGATGGCAGCCAATTTCATTAATTCTTCCAGTATCATCTATGAGCTGAGAGGTTTGGCTGCCTCTAATGCAGGAAGTGTCCACTCAGAGCCCTGCTGTTCACGTGCCTTTCATCAGTAGTGAAGGCGGCAGTGACAGTGGCTCTGGCCAGAGCAGGTTTTTCATTTTCCAGGCCTCTTAAAGAAATCACAGTTTGTACCATGATTAAGCGATTTGTCAACTCACACTGGTCAGCAGAAAAAAGTGCAATTCCCTTGGTTTGGGCAAGGCCCATATTCCTGCAGGTTGGGATTTACAGAAGCCATAAGGAAATGGATGCTCAACTTTCACTAAAATTCAGTGAGAATGAGATGCAGAGCTGCCTCCAGTTTGTTCCATTTTCCATTGGTGATCCATCTGTCAAACAGCCTGTCCCTTTAATGAATACTTGGGGGTTAGGCACCACTTTTAGTTGTATGACCTTGTCCTGGGGCAAAAAGTGCATAGCAGCACATGGAATTGCATGGGAAGCACTTTGCAAAGTCCAGGTGGGAGTGCTCAAGACTAAAATCCCACTTCAAATACAGTTTCATAAACTGGCAACCCAGTTGAGGGATTGAGTCAGAAATGAGACCTGGACCATGTCTGTCTCTGTTACTCTTTATTAACAACCTTGTGATCTCTTCTGGTGCAGGCAGGGCTTTCAGAAATATTTGAGCAAATGGGGTAAGTGTTAGAAATGCCTTAAAGCTGAACGGTTTTCCACAACAAGGAAAAAGCCTTCCCTGTTGCTTGTTTACTTCTGATTTATTCCACAGTAAAAAGGGGTGAAGTTTGCCCTTTGTGAGCTCAACATTCCCTACAAAACCCACTAAACTTCAGTGAAGTGTCTGATGTGTTGTTGTCATTCCCTCACAAAAGCAGCTGGGATAGCATGGGAAAAACCATCCCTCCACTTTGGAGGAATCAGAAGGGGCTGGTCTCTAAATTAGCATCAAAACTATGACATTTAGAGAATAAATTGCTGTTTCCTCCATTACTGGCATTTCATAGCTTGCAGCCACTGAAAGCACAGTCACTGATCTAACCATTAAACCAATCTCATCTGGGAGTGGGAAGGAAAACAAATGCTGAGATGACATTTATTAGGTGTGCTTGTTCAGGGAGTCCATTGCTGCTTTGGCTCCTCACACTACGTGCTGGGGGGCTGATCCTGCATGGAAGTCAATGGATGTCTTTCCACTCCCCTGGCTCACTCCATCGAAAAGGAACTCGCAGAGACTGAGGAGGAAGAGGGAATATTGGAACTAATTGAAAAGAATGAGTTTCAGGAGGAGCTGTAGAGCCCAGCCAGGTGCTTGAAACTGTACACGAGTTATTGTGTTATAGCTGAGGAAAGATCAGTGGGAAATGCTGATGGAAAAGGATATTGGCTGCTAAAAAGTCATTTTTACACACATAGTTTTATTGTTGTCTCTGTTGTTGGAGTCTCTGCTTCTCTTGTGTCTCACTACTTTTATACTAAAATATCCCTGTGATACAAACACTGACACCAGAACCTTCCACCTGCAGGGAGCTCCATTTATCTTCATGCTCTTGTTAAATCATCATATAATGGAACTTACTGTGGAGCTACAAGCCCTGGAGTTCAGATTCCACAGCAATCTTGGAGTCATTTAAAACATACAGAAAAGGGATGGATTGAGCTTGGTGGTGTTGATGCACCTCTTGAAATGGCCTGAGTTTCATACATGGTCCAACCTTGAGCAGCCTCCAAGCAGTGGAGAGGTGAAGGCAATACAGAGTTTAACACTAGTTAATCATAACAGAACACATATTTATTTTATCCACCTCTGTTTTCAGTTGAGCTGACACTCAGCAGGCATTTTTGCCCCAGTCTTCTGCTTGAGAGAGTTAAACTTTCTACAGCCCACTGCATTTGCTCTAACCTGGAAAAAACAGCAGCTTTCTTCTTGTCTGCTGACATTCCCTTCAGAATCACACTGAGATCCTAGAAAACCACCATTATTATACATCAGAGCAAGCTCAGCAGCTTGGCTGAAGTGTGATGGTCCTGTTCTGTGAGGATGCAGCACACGAGCAGTGTCACAGCTCTGTTGGGTGGTGTAGCAGCTATCAATCCCTCACACTGTTCCTTCTTCTCTTAGGGAACAAACGCACCAGGAAAGAAAAGGATCTCCAGTTTGGTTTGGCCTGGCCCTCCAATTTCTGCTGCAGATTACAAAGGCCAAGCAGACCTAAGACTCTCTCAGCCTCAAAAGGGAACCAGGCACCACAATGGGGCTCCCCAGCCGGGTCTTGGCGTGTGCCATCCTCGCTTTGCTGTCCCAGCACACCACCGGGGGACTCATCAAGAGAATTATCCGGCAGAAGAGAGAGACTGGGCTGAACGTGACCCTGCCAGAGGACAGCCAGCCTGTGGTTTTCAACCACGTCTACAACATTAAGCTGCCCGTTGGCTCCCTCTGCTCCGTGGACCTGGACACGGCCAGCGGCGACGCCGACCTGAAGGCGGAAATTGAGCCCGTCAAGAATTACGAGGAGCACACAGTGAATGAGGGGAACCAGATTGTCTTCACTCACAGGATTAACATTCCCCGCCGGGCTTGTGGCTGTGCAGCTGCCCCAGACATTAAGGATCTGCTGAGCAGACTAGAGGAGCTGGAGGGGCTGGTCTCCTCCCTGCGGGAGCAGTGTGCCAGTGGTGTTGGATGCTGTCCTAATTCCCAGGCAGTAGAAGGTAAGGCAGGCTCTTGGGGGAAATTCTTGTGCTGGCTGTAAACGTTGTTTAGAAGGATACTCCAATGTGCTTCAAAAACTAGCACAAGTCAACCTGTTAAATTTGAAATGTAGTCAAAACTGGAAAGGTGTTTGGCCAGTGTGCAAAATCCATTCATTCACAGTTCCATGGGTTTATGGATCTGTGGTCAGGAGTTGGCCTGGGAGCCTTTGTAGCTGTGGCACTGAGCATGGACAGCACTTGGGCATGGTGATAATCTGTGTCTGAGTTAAGATTAAAACTCACACAGTCCAAGCTCTTGGCTCCACTTTTTGAGCCCTTGTGGAAGCTGCCAATGTAACCAATTTTGCTTCCAAGTTTTCTTTAGTAGAGACCAATAAAAATACAGCAGGATATAAGGCAACAGACAAGCACAAATAGTTATAGAAGAGGGGAAAATTGTCTGTCTGGTTGATTTTAAACTGAGGGAAAGGGTTGGTCATACAAGAGAAGAAACACAAGTCTTCTTCAGAGCAGTGTGTCCCTCTGAGCTCAGAGCAGCCTCCCGAGTTGCTGATACAGCAATGACACAATGTGCTGCCTGACTTTTTGTGTTGCGGGGTGAATGGATGAATGATGTTCCATGGTGCACGCCCTAATGAAGCAGTCAGGAAAGCTGCTCAGTCAGTGGAAGAGGATTTTGAGAAGGAAGGAGGAATCCAGCATGCTCAATTACCAAATCGTTGGCAGGGGCTCTTCTCTGGCATTAGAGCGAATTAAAGCTTTCATGGTAAAATAAATCTAGCTGGAAAAAGAAAGAGAGATTCTTATTTAAAAACTTCAAAAACTGATGTTCTGCGGGGAACTTGGAAAATCAGAGTCCTTTTGGGTCATATTGCCATGCTGGCCTAAGGCATCCTAGTGCCATGGGAGTAATGAGTTTTGGAATTGTTGGTACAGGCCGCCTGGACACCACGCCCTACTGCAGCGGGCACGGCAACTACAGCATCGAGATCTGCGGCTGCGTCTGCGAGCCGGGCTGGAAGGGCCCCAACTGCAGCCAGGCCTCGTGTCCCTCCGACTGCAACGACCAGGGCAAGTGCGTGGAGGGGCTGTGCGTGTGCTTCGAGGGCTACACGGGCCCGGACTGCGGCCAGGAGCTCTGCGCCCAGGGCTGCGGCCCCCACGGGCGCTGCGTGGGCGGGCAGTGCCTGTGCCACGAGGGCTTTGTGGGCGACGACTGCAGCGTGCCCCTGTGCCCCCACAACTGCCACGGCCGCGGGCGCTGCGTGGACAGCGAGTGCGTGTGCGACGAGGGCTACACCGGCGAGGACTGCAGCGAGCTCATCTGCCCCAACGACTGCTTCGACCGCGGGCGCTGCGTGAACGGCACCTGCTTCTGCGAGGAGGGCTTCACCGGCGAGGACTGCGGGGAGCTCACCTGCCCCAACGACTGCCACGGCCACGGGCGCTGCGAGAACGGGCTCTGCGTGTGCTACGAGGGCTTTGTGGGTGACGACTGCAGCGAAAGGAGGTGCCCCAGCGACTGCCACAACCGCGGGCGCTGCGTGGGCGGGCGCTGCGTGTGCCACGAGGGGTACCTGGGCGAGGACTGCGCGGAGCTGCGGTGCCCCAACGACTGCAACAACCGCGGGCTCTGCGAGAACGGGCAGTGCGTGTGCCACGAGGGCTTCATCGGGGAGGACTGCGGGGAGCTGCGGTGTCCCAACGACTGCCACAACCGCGGGCGCTGCGAGCACGGGCAGTGCGTGTGCCACGAGGGGTTCACCGGGGAGGACTGCGGGGAGCTGCGCTGTCCCAACGACTGCCACAGCCGCGGGCTGTGCGCCAACGGGCAGTGCGTGTGTGACGAGGGGTACACGGGCGAGGACTGCGCCGAGCTGCGCTGCCCCCACGACTGCCACAACCGCGGGCGCTGCGTGGAGGGGCGCTGCGAGTGTGACAATGGCTTCACTGGGGACGATTGTGGTGAGCTGGCCTGCCCCAATGACTGCCACGGGCGTGGGCGCTGCGTGGATGGGCGCTGCGTGTGCCACGAGGGCTTCGTGGGTGAGGACTGCCGGGAGCGCTCCTGCCCCAACGACTGCAACAACGCAGGGCGCTGCGTGGACGGGCGCTGCGTCTGCGAGGATGGCTACATGGGGGGTGACTGCTCCGATGGTAGGTGCAGTGTTCCTCTGAACTGCTTCCCCTTGCGCCTTCCAACATTCTGTGAGGCTTTTCCATGGAGCTGGGCCCTTTTGCTGCTTTTCTAACATAGTCCAAACAGCAGGATCAGAGGTGCAACACCACCAGTAGCTCTTGGCATCCTGAAATATCAGGGCTAAGTAGTGTTGGAGTTTCTGGTGACTTTTGGTGGTCACCAGGACAATAGGCTGCTGATGGTGTTGTAGTGCCTTTGTCACCTCCATTTCTGCTCCCACCACCATGTCACTGGTCCTGTAGCCAGCACTGGCTGGGATTTGTCACCATGACTATTCGGTTTCTCATAACATCTCTTGATGCTAGAAAAAAAAAGCTGAAATAAGCTGTACTAGCTAAGGAGAAAAGGGAAATATTCTAGAGTCTTCTTACTACACGTGTGTGTATATATTTATATATATCTATACATCAATATATATCTATATGGATGTGTGTATATTAGATCTCACAGAAGGTTAAGAGGAAAATCATGGGATCAGCTGGAGTGGAAACTTAGCTATAAAGTCACATGCCTGGTTTCCCAGGACCACTGACTCTATGGAAATTGATAGAAAATTTTGGCAGCCTGATAATGACAGGCAATGCACCATAAATGAGGTAGTTTTCTTTAGTAGATCCCAGGGGAGAAATTGGGAAACTAAGTTTTGGTAGAGTAATCAAAGAGTAATTTGGGGTTGGGAACACTATAAAAGACAATGAATACCCATTAAAAGAAATTCCCATCTTTCATCTCCTCCTGGAAGGTGCCTAAGCCCCACTTCGTGATTTTGCACAGGCAGATCTATTACAAGTATTTTACTTTGGAAAATCTGTGCAAATTCCAGGACTTTTAGCAGTTCAATTAAACATCTGAATCCCTCGGGACCCAGCTAGAGCAGTCTTGTGCAGCAGCCATGAGAGGAGCAGCTGGAACACAGTCAGCCAGAGGTTGTGTGCAAGTGTGAGAGCAGAAATTGGCCCTTGGCTTCTGGAAATGTCTGTAGTCTCCATCAGCTGAGCATTCCTTTCCTCAGCAGCTAATTTGTGGGACATGCCTTCCCCATTCTCTGTGTGCGAGATGAGCAAGGAACCGCTTCTGGGAAAATGTGAAACTGGGCAAATCATTATTTCCTTAGCCTTGAGAACTTCTTATAACTTTTTTTTTTCCACCTCATTCCCAGTGTCTCCTCCAACTGAGCTGACTGTGACCAACGTGACGGATAAAACTGTCAATCTGGAATGGAAGCACGAGAACCTGGTCAACGAGTACCTTGTCACCTACGTCCCCACCAGCAGTGGGGGCTTGGACATGCAGTTCACCGTGCCAGGAAACCACACAGCCGCCACCATTCACGAGCTGGAGCCGGGTGTGGAGTACTTCATCCGTGTCTTTGCAATCCTCAAAAACAAGAAGAGTATTCCAGTCAGCGCCAGGGTGGCCACGTGTGAGTCCAATATTCCCTGTGTACATCCTTTTGTCTACTCCATTCGCATCCCTTTTTGGGGGTGTTGCTTATTTTGTATCTTCTATTTTCACTTTGTGTGTGTTGACTTGCATTCCTTTTTTGGGGAGTATTTATTCTGCATATTCTATGTTCAGTTCAGACGTATTGATTTGCATTTCTTTCTCAGGATATTGTTTCTTTTGTATTTTCTCCTCTCAGTTCAAATGTTGGCCTGGAAAAAACAACCTTCTGCACTTCCATTTTCTACTTTTTTCCAATACCAGGGACTGTGTTAAAAGCACAGTTCACAAGCTTTTCTGCTCTCAATGACTCCCAGCATGGGGTTCTTTGTGAATTAAGAACCTTGGTTCCTTTATTAAAATGCACATTTTTTTATTATAATAATGTACATTTCCTTATTATAGTGTTAATTTTAAAAATTCTGGTAATTCTTCCTGAGAAAAAACGGTAAAAATGTAGCAGCATGTAAAAGAGCAATATGAAATCAATTGAATTCAAACCATTTTGGCTAAAATGGAGGTAATATTTGTTTTGCATCTTTGCAGTGTTACTGCATCTTACCTTTTATCTGCCTGTCTGTCCTTCTGTTGTTCATCTTCTTTTTGGATTTGTGCACATGACTCTTGTATCTAAACATCCCAATATCAAAAGATGCTCTTTGACATCTATCACTGAGCTCATTTCTGGAGAGCTGGGGCAGGATTCAGCTCTCCTGATTTCCAAAGTCAACACCAGGCTTCTTCCAAGAGGGCAAAAAAAAAAAAAGGGATTTCGAGGGTAAAATTCATTTTATTCTAAGGTGACATCTAAACCAGCTCAGGAAAGTCTCTCCAAAGCCACGATAACTGGATCTGAGGAGAGTTTAACTACAAGGGTTTAACCACCTCAGCTGCAGATCCCTACCTTGCAGATATTTCTAGAGGTGGAAAGATATCCCAGCCCAGTGCCCTATTTATGGGAATTTGCCACTCATATGAGAATATCTCTTTCTTCTGCCACAGATCTGCCTGCTCCAGAAGGTCTGAGATTCAAATCTGTTCGGGAAACATCCGTCCAGGTGGAGTGGGACCCTCTGAACTTCTCTTTTGACGGCTGGGAGTTGGTCTTCCATAATATGGTGAGGAAGCAGTTTCATGTACAGAGTGAAAAATCCTGGATTATTGTGTTTGTACTCACTGGTTGTCCCATGTGTTCCAGAAAAAGGACAATGATGGTGACATAACCAGCAGCTTGAAAAGGCCAGAGACATCCTACATGCAGCCAGGTTTGATACCTGGGCAACAGTACAATGTGTCCATCCATATAGTGAAGAACAACACCAGAGGACCAGGACTGTCAAAAGTCATCACCACAAGTAAGCACAACCTGTATTTGATGACCACCAACAAAACATCTGCTGCTTGGGGGTCTTTAAACAAGAGAAAGTCAAGGTCTACATTGGGAGTTAGTAGAGGGGGCAAAGGAGATAGTGGAGATGGTCATGAATACATGAGTGTGGGTCTGATTTTGTGAGTCTGTGAAGTTTTCAGCCTGTCAGCTGCTGATTTTTTCTTCCCTTGGGAAAATTTCTTGTCTCAAGGACAAATCCATGTAAATAATCGTGATACTTTTAAGTTCTCATAACAACCCTCTCACAGGTGTTGTTTCCATTATTTAAACAATGAAGTGTTGTCTTTACTGACCAATCATATGGTTCCTTAGCACAGCATGTTATAAAAAAGCTGGGGGAAATTGTAAATAAAGTCTTTCTGATCTTTCTTCTACCTGGAGTCAAGCTCTTCATTTTTGTGTCCAACAGTGACACATGAGGAAAAAAATAATTCCTCTCCACATTACCTGTTTGAAGCAGAAAGGAAATTTATGCCCAGCTAGAAGATAGCAGGCAGTATGCACTTTTATTCCTTTTTCAAGATGTACCTCACAGGAAATATAATTTCTCACTAGAATTTGTTTCATCCTGGTGATATTTGCATGAAGGGTGGGTGAAGGTGAGGAAGTTCTTAGGATTCCTTGTCTTTTTTTTAGCAGCTTCTGATTTAAAGGAGTTTTGATGGATTTGCTTCTGATGGATTGATTCTATTTGGAGTCTAAAACTATAGGAACCAAAGGAAGAGCTTAAATGAGGATGCTAATTTTAACTTTGTTCTGAACCACCAATTAAAAGCATAAGAATATGGGTGTTTTTCATGGCAAGATTTCTTTTAATAGCCCCTTTCCCCCTTTCTTTTGCTTGGTGACAGAGCTTGATGCCCCCAGCCAGGTGGAGGCCAAAGATGTCACTGACACCACGGCTCTCATCACCTGGTCCAAACCCTTGGCTGAAGTTGAGAGTGTGGAGCTCATTTATGGCCCCACGGACACTCCAGGGGACAGGACAAGCATTGGCCTCTCTGAGGATGAGAACCAATATTCCATTGGCAACCTGAGGCCACACACGGAGTATGAGGTGACGCTCGTCTCCCGTCGAGGGGACATGGAAAGCGACCCCGTGAAGGAAGTCTTTGTCACAGGTGAGGGGCTGGGAAGGTGCCACAGGGACCTCCCATCCTCCTGTGCTGCTTGTGTCTTGTTGCTGGAGCTGGCAGTGACAGATCAACACAAAATCAGCCCAGTTTTGGCAGTACACAAAAATAGAGAATAATTTCCTGTGCCGTTTATGCCTTGTTGGCTCACCAAAATATTTAGACCCCTCCCAAAGAATCTAAATGTATTTTAAAAATGGGAATTAGGTTATTGTGTCTCCTACTCTAAATCCCAACTTCAAAAAAGCACATTCCTCTGGATCATTTGTCTGTCTGATGAGCTAAATATCTTCCATAGTTCCTATTTCATTTTATTTATTTTTGCTTAATTAGTTTAGAAGCAGAGAACTGGTTTTTTTTCTTCTTCAGTTCTGCAAATATTTTCTGCCATTCCTTTTTAGATTTACTGTGCCCCTCAGTGATTCTGGAAATGTTTTTGGAAAGTGTGGGTCCTTTAGCAGGTTATCAAGGCTTGATATACTAAGAGAGCTGTGAATTACATCCCTTTTCATCCTAAAATACGGTTGGTATTTTGGAGCAGGATTTGGGGCTACTGTAGGTGTGAAAAATGAAAGCTCATTGAATTTCTCTATAATATTCACTTTTCTTTGTGACTTAGAGTTCCTTCCAGCCATGAATGCAAGATGTTGCTGAACAGAAATTCTAGAGATAACCAGTTCTTTGCTCTGATTTCCTTTTGAAAACTGAGGTATTTCTAAAGGAAAGCAGTATTTTCATCCAAATATGTTTTTCCACAAACCTGTTTTGTAATAAAAACTAATTGTAACAAGTGAAAATGTTATTTTTGTCTCAGGAGATAGAAGTTAAATTTCATGAACTGAAGCTGGTGAACTCAGCATTTCATGCTAGAAGAACTCTGGTTTTTGTAGTTAAGACGTAACAGGATCATGTGAGAGGAAACTTTATGGGTCATTTCACCTTCTGAAAAGCACTGTCACAGGAGATTGCTGTCAGAAGAGAAATACTCCTAATTATTTATTTATTGCTTGGTTGATTCCAGACCTGGATGCTCCAAGGAACCTGAAGCGGGTGTCCCAGACTGACAACAGCATCACCCTGGAGTGGAAGAACAGCCACGCCAATGTTGATAATTACAGAATTAAGTTTGCCCCCATCTCTGGTGGGGACCACGTGGAGATCACAGTGCCCAAGGGCAGCCAGGCCACAACCAGAGCTACACTCACAGGTAAGGGAATGGAGAGATGTCACTAATGTCACCACAGGGCACAGGACGTGGAGCAACAATGTCCTTGTGGTCACTATACATTAGAGGTACAAACAAATTTTGAGACCTCAAGCACATTTTTTGGGGGGACAAAAGGTTACAAATCTGAAATTCGATGTTAGGAAGGAATTTCTCCCTGTGAGGGTGGGCAGGCCCTGGCACAGGGTGCCCAGAGCAGCTGTGGCTGCCCCTGGATCCCTGGCAGTGCCCCAGGCCAGGCTGGACACTGGGGCTGGAGCAGCCTGGGACAGTGGGAGGGGTCCCTGCCATGGCAGGGGATGAAAGGGATGATCTTTAATGTCCCTTCCAACTCAAACTGTTCCATGATTTTGAGTAGACCAAATTGAATTGAAAGCCATGTGAAATGGATTTGTACACCTGCAGATGGATAACCAGCCAGCAGAAGGTATGTAACCATTCCACTTCCACATGCATCCCTGAATCCAACTAGTGAGTTTCCCTAATTCTAAGCAGCTTTCTGGAAATGGCTTCACATCCTGAGCTCAAAAGGCATTTTGAGGGGTGGCATTCAGTGGTGCCAGTCTGCAGCTTGTCAGCTGGAGGGTCAACAGCAACCTCAATTCTCTGCATAGAGGAAAGCAGATCTCTTACTTTGCATCCATTCAGCCTTCCTTATTCCAAAAGGCATATTCCATGGACAGGAACTCATGTTTCTTCTCCTCATCTCATAGGTTTGAGGCCTGGAACTGAATATGGCATTGGAGTGACAGCAGTGAGGAACGACAGGGAAAGTGCTCCTGCTACCATCAATGCTGGCACTGGTGAGTGTCCTGGTCCCACCAGAGCTCTGGAGGAGGCAGCAACTCAGTTGGAGCCACTCTTTCATTTCTAAGAGATGCTAGAAGAGTAATTTTAGAAAGTTCTTGATTTCATTTTGCTACATTTCTCTTCAAGGAAATGAAAAATTTCCCACAAATGTCATGACCTCTGAATCTGACTTCTCTTTCCTGTTCCTCTTAATGTTCTGGGAATTTCATCTCCAGATGAGCTCCTTGATGATAATTATGCTTACACTGATCACTCTGGCCAACCTCTGTCTGTGAGGGTTTCTGGCAGGAATGGTGGTAGCCAAAATGTTGATGTGACAAAGAGGGGCTCTGTGGGCCTGATATTTCTGAGTCTGTAAGGTTTTCAGCCTGTCAGTGGCTGATTTCCTTCTCATAAGAAGATTTCTTATGGGGGTTTCTTTCAAGGACAATTTCCTGTAAATAACCATAACATTTCTAAGTTCTCATAACAACCTCTCTCCCAGCTGTTGTTTCTGTTATTTAACCAATGGAGAGAGGTGTCCATTCTATGGACCATTAATGTGCCTTTTTTAGCACAGCATGTTATAAAGAGGCTGGATGAATTGTAAATAAAACCTTCTGATCTTTCCTCTACCTGGAACTGGAGTCAAGCTCTTTATTTCGTGCTCAACAGCGACAGGGCTGCAGCACTCCTGACTGACCTTCCAACCCAGAGTTTTTCACATGATACCCCCTTTCCCCAGGTGAATTGTCTGAAGGCTTTACTTCTGCCTCTTGAGTGCAAGTGGGGGAAATTTGTTCTGGTTTTGTCTGTAAAGCAGAACATCACCATCCTCTGCTCATTTCAAGCGCTCCCAAAGGTGGGCAGACCCTGAGCCGCTGCCGGACTGCCAGTGGAGTTGTTCCTCTAAAGATGCCTGAGAAATGGCTCAGGGCAGCTCAGAGACACCTTTGCTTTTGTCTCACCCCGTAGATCTTGATAACCCCAAGGACCTGGAGGTCAGTGAGCCCACGGAGACCACCCTGTCCCTTCGCTGGAGAAGGCCGGTGGCCAAGTTCGACCGCTACCGCCTGGTGCACAGCGCGCCCTCGGGGAGGAAGGGCGAGGTGGAGATCCCTGTGGACAGCACCTCCTTCCTGCTGCGGGGGCTGGAGCCAGGCACCGAGTACACCATCAGCCTGCTGGCAGAGAAGGGCAGGCACAAGAGCAAGCCCACCACTGTCAAGGGTTCCACGGGTGAGTAACAGCTTTAATGGACTTGCCCAGGGATGGCCTCAGCTTGTTTTCTACCCTGTATCTGGGGAACCTCCTGGAGAGCAGACAGCTCTGCCAGCACCAGAGAGAGAAGGATAGCTCTGTATTTCCCTCCCTGCTGCGTTCACCTCCATGTTCCCAATGATTTCGTGCTCATCGAGAGCCTCACAAAGAACTCATCCACTGGTTCTGCATGGATTCTTGAAGAATGATTTGAAGCATGATCCAAAGAACTCACTCTTTGTTTTAGGCGAGGCTGGGTGTTTGTGTACATCATGTCTTCTAACGTGTTTTGCTTTCTACAGACAAAAAACTAATAGGAAGAGCAACCAGAATGTGTTTAACATTGTTTGTCCCTGCCTAATTGATTCTCTTCACAGCAGGCCATCATCTCTCAGCAGGGCCAGTGGGGCTCTGATGTTGCCCTGTTTCAGTTCTCTCATCCAGAAGTGGGAAAGGCTCCTGTCCCAATCTGGTTCCAGCCACCATTTCCACTGGGTACCGTGACTTATATTTGTTTCTGCCATCTCCAATTGTGCAAACCACTTCCACTGACCAGTATCAGTGACTTATTCAACAACGTTTTATCCTCTGTGAAACATTTTGAGCCAAAGTTTGTTGCATAGAGAATTATATCTCAGTATAGAACACAAATAAGTCCTGAATCTTTAGGTTCTCAGCCTAAATCCTGTGAGGCAAAGCCTTGACTGCTCTAAGCAAGCAGAGATGGTGAAATCAGAATCAGCTGGGCTGCAGTTATTGTCCTTAGCAGATACCAAGGTGTTTATCCTTTTCTCCCCAAAGACCATCTGTGAGGTGAACATATGCCAGACGTTGTGGATTTTACAAATTAATAACTACACAGCTTAAATTTCCAAAGCTGGGCTCATATTCCCTGGCAGTGTTCACACCAGCATAGCCTCTGAATGCCTTACAGAGACAGCAATCCACCAGAGAGTTAAATGGTCTGGAAACCATCAGTCCTGAACAGGCTTTTTGATGGCCAAAGTCAGGCCTGTGTCCAGTGCAGGGAAAAATTGGGAAGCCTTGAGGCACATACAGAAGAAAAGGAAGCCGTAGGTTTGTGTGGCAGGAGTGAGCAGGCTTCAATTTTTCTAACTTTCGTTTGGAAAAGTTCTCCTCTCAGTTGGAAGACTGAGAGGTTTCAAGGAAGTCTGCAGAGATGGTGAAGAGGCAGAAACAGTGTGCTGTGGCATCTCACAGCCTGGTCTTTGCAACTCCAGCTCCCAAAGCTTCACAAGGTGACTTCTTCTTCCTGGTTTGCCTTTTATTTTTTCTTTTCTTTAGAACTCCCTTCATCTGGCCGCTGTATTTGTTTTATGTCTTTACTCAGAGCACCAGTAAACAGCCAGGGCTCTGCAGTGGGCTCCTGGAGCAGCATTGACATAACCTGGCTCTGTGACCTTTCTCCTGCGTAGGAATGGACAAATCCAAACACAGAGCACAGGGAGCAGAAATTCTCTGGGAGCCTGGGCAGTACAAGACAAGTGGTCTCTTCAGTTTGCTTTTGCTCAAGACACTCTCTTTATCCATGTTCCAGCACTTGGGAGGTCCCAAGTCCTCAGGCTAAAGCCAAACAATCTTGTTTTTCCCTCTCTTGCAGAGGCAAGCTGAAACATTCAGAGCTCATGAGCCTCTAGCAAAGAAAACATCACAAAATCTTCCATGGTCCAGGATGGAAGGCATTGTTGCTTCTGTCTTTTCACAGGGAGGAAGTGCAGTTCAAGTGACAAAATCTTTTTTTAACTGATCTCCCTGATCCTGGACTCAAGATTACTGATTGAAGTTTGCTAAATTTTGCTGAAAAGGAAAGACTGAATATTTCACATTTCCATTTGCTTGTTTGTCTCTTGTAGCTCCCTAATGCAAGCATTGAGTCCTGACCCAGAGGAGCTCCCTGAAATGAGTATTTCTGCTCCAGATGCTTCAGGGATGCAGGAGAATTCCATGAGGCACCTTGTGGTCCTGAGGGGAACAGACCACACCAGCTTTAGGGTCTTGTGGTGTGTGAATAGAGGAACCTGCAGCAGTTTTGTACTGGAGTACAGGGAAGTGTCACAGCAGAGCCCTTCCTGCCCAGAGAACCTCTGGGGACTGGGACTGGCAGCCTCCAAGCCAGCACTTCCTATAAAATCAAGGTGTATGGATTGGCTGGAGAGCAGCACTGCTGCCCTGGGAGCTGTGGCTACAACAGGAAACTCCTTTCTGTTATGAGTGAAGGTATCACGAGGGTTCCACCCAGCACTGCACAAAGGTTTGACTCAGAAATTAAAGAAAATGAGACATTTTGCTGCTTGGAGGGCCCTTGCCTTGAGCATGTCCCAGCAGCTCATCTGCAGGGTGAGCACGCAGCCCAGCTCTGAGCTGCTCAGCACTCAGACTGCAGCTTTGTTCTCTCCTGCCCTGCCTCTGGAAGCCTGCCTGCAGAGCACAATGCAGGGCCTGGAGCAGGATGGATGGCAATACATCAGGCATGAGAGGCCTGGGGAGATAAATGAGTGAGCATTAGAGAAACCAAGAGCCAAGCTCAAATTCCTCTGCTGAAGGACCCAGATTGGGCAGCAACTGTTGATGAATCGTGGATGGGATACTGTCTTGCCTCTGGAAGTGAGTTTGTACAGCAGAGCATGGCTTGGAGAAGCCACTTTTCCATTCTGCTGAATGTTTTTCAGAAGATTTATGCTGTTTACCAAAGGCCCTTGTCCATGTTGTGCGTCAGTCCCTCTTCCTCTCCTGGCTTCTCCAAGGCTCAGATTGCGCCACCCTTTTTTATACAAACTCAAGGAAACATTAGCAAGAACGATTAGGTGAGCCAGTTCCATGGGAAAGTGCAGTGCTGACCACTAGGAAACTAAATTTGCCAGGGAAGATTGTCCATTTGTTCAGCTGAATCCTCTTTGGGGAGCACCTGAGTTCAGGATGACAATTTTTTAGTGGTAGCCACAACAGTATTTCTGGCTTTGTGATGTGCTGCAGTGGTTTCTTAGTGAAATTCAGAGGTGCACAGGCACTGCAAGCCCAGTTTAATCAGCTGGTTAGGTTTAGCCAAAGGGAACTAAAAATAAAACCTTGCTGGGTCATCATGTCTCACACGAGAGATTGGGAAAGATTGGCTGAGAGCCCCTCTTCGGGAATAATATAAAAAAATTCCCAGATTCAGAAGCAAGAAGTAATACAAAATACTGCTTGCTCCATCCCAAGAAGTTGAGGAAATGTCCTGGCAGCACACGAGCATCCCTTTTTAGTAAAATCACCAGAGAAACATTGCAGTGGAATTCCTCAGCAGGCCAACACCACACCACAGACATATTCAGGCAAGGCTCAGCCTGGAGATTTTATCAAGAGATATTGAGCTATTTCCTAAGCTGACAGCAAGAAGTATTCCAGCCTGGGAAGGAGTGTGTGCTTGTTTTCCATCCAGTTTCCCTTTTACACAGCTTTCATCTCTGCTCATTCATCTCACCACTGTGAATCATTCTCTGGCTGTCACCCACCCACCTAAAGCTCCCAGAACTCTCTTTTTTTTCCCCTGCCCATCTACTCCCCTCACTGTTAAATCAAGGGTTTGAGCTCCACTGCTCTTGTTATTCTACAGTTTTTTCCCGATTTTCCATTATGTGTTACAGCATTCTGCCTGCTAAACAAAGAACACTGATGCTCTCTGTAGTATCAGAGTATTTTCCTTGTATTCATATAATTCTCATTTTTCTATCTCATGTTTGTACACAGAACCATATATTCCCCTGATACACATGAATTTAAGGTGGGATATATGTGTGGTAATACCTGTGGTAGAGGGAAACCACACTTTCTCACCCACAAATTCATTTGTGGAATCATTAAGCCCAAGGTAATATTCAGAATTACATTTCCTATATTCCATAGGACAACCTGTACATGGCAACCTCCAGGTAGCTGCCAAAGTTGGCACAATAAAATAAATCCACTTGTGAATCCAGCAAATTTCTGGATTCAAATCTCACACAGGTGGTTGATCCCTTAGGGTTTTTTATAATGTACTTGAACTGCTGCTGCATTTTCCATCCAGGCTGGAGTAACCAAATCCTTGTGTGTCTGTGCTAGAACTGGCAGGGATCTGGGAGAAATGGGGGGTGGTCAGGGAAAATGAGGGAAAATGAGGGAAAATGAGAGGCTGGTTTTGACTGATCTTACACAGGATTCTCTCTCACACCCTCAGTACATCAGGAGTGTAAGGCCACCCTAATTTTATTTTGCCTCTTGTGTTTTTGAACGTTTTATCTTCAGTTTCCAGTTCAGGGTTCATGGCAGTTTTGTGCTCAGTTTCCACTCAGGGTTCAGTTTCCCAGGGGACCATCCAGGCTCGGTGCTGCCCCTGTGGGATGCACTGCTGCCATCTCCTCCCCACTGGGCTGCCCACCCTTGTCTTCAGCAGAAACCCTCCCAGTCAAGCCCAGCCACCTCTGTGCCTGTTAACTGGACAGCTTTTAGACTGAGCAAGTGCCAGTGCTCTCCATGCCATGATTTCCCACCTGTTCCCATAGCAGGAAAGGCCTGCTTGGCACTGCTGATGCACAAGCAGCTGGGAGTTGCAGCAGGGTTCCAAACCTTCCTGCTCTGTTCCAGGAGCTCAACAGCCCTGGAGCAGTCAGATAACAGTTCTGACAGGGTGTATTGGGGAGGAGGGGATGAGGACAGTGGTGACCATTGCAGCTGTGCTGCTGTGATGGAAGCAGGGTTATCTCCAGGCTGCAGCTTAGGGCTGGTTCAGGTCGTGGCTGGGCTGCTTTGAGAGCAGCTTCAGCTAAATCAAGAATATCAAACACATGTGTAAATATAAATATATATATTATATATAAATATAAATCACTCTTTGCCTTACAGGATTCTCTTTTTCCTGGAGGTGAGCAGAAATTTTTTTCACATGTCTTTGACCTGAGAGCGTATTTACAAGATAATATTTCTGCATCTCTTTGAAAACATTTCTAATTGATTTTCCTCCTCTGAAAATGTATTTCTTTGTGATGGATGTGTGAATTTGGAGACACGTAATGAATCCTGAGTACATATTTGTGCTGAGCTGATGGATGGTGCTCCACGACTTGCTTTCTCTTAATTGAATGCAAGTGGAGCATGAAAGCAAGGAAGTCACTGAGGTGTGAAATGATGCGGGTTCCCACTAATGAGGAGATAATTCTGCATGTCAGAGAAATCCCCTGCCTGGGGCCTTGTGGCTGGGATCAGAAACACGTTCCCTGTGATCTCCACAGCCCTCAGATTTCCAGAATCTGACTGTTCTACAGGATACTTCCATAGTATCCTGTATCCAGCATGCTGAAAGTCAGGGCTTTCCCCTTTCCATTCCTTGGGATCTCCTATAAGAAATATTTGTTAAGGTCTTTCTATCCTAGTTTTTCAGGCAAGAATGTGCATCCCCTCCACTTTTTTTCTGCATGTATCACAATGGATAACTCCTCCAAGCCTGTTTTTGGTAGGATATGAGGAGCCTCAGCATGTTTCTGCTGTGATTTCTCAGCCTGGGTTCGGAGGTGTTTGTGATTTTTGGCATGAATTCCCCTCGGTTTGTATTAGGAGCATTCACTGACGGGTGTAGGAAAGACAAAAGTCATGTTTGGATGCTTGGGGTTCCAACGTGATGTAAATGAGCAAAGTTCTTTGGAGGTAATCAAAGAAGTGATTTCCATCAGCTGAGGATGTTCCAGCTCCCTGCTGGAGGCATTCCAGCTCATCTCTCTGGACCTGCTGCTCAGGGTGGCTCTGTGAGAACCCAGGTGTGTGTGCTGGTGCTGCCTTTGCTCGAGGCCTGGATTCAGTCTCCAGCACCTGGAGAACTCCTCAGCTTGCTTTGTTTTCAGAGCTCCTAATGCTCAGCACACAGAGTGTGTTGGAGCAGGTGTCAGCTGTTGTTTTGCGGTTGTGATCAGGAAATTTTAGCTCACAATTTACCTCTGGCTAGCACTGCTGGCCCCCACACCTGGAGAATCAATCAGTGAAACACCATTTGATGCTCCCAGCCCTGCAGCTCCCCAGCTCAGCCCTTTAACACCCCCCAGCCCTGAGCTCTGCTTTTAGTGCCTCCTCACCTGCCCAGCTCAGAAGCCACTGGGGCTCTTCACGACCTCAACATTACCCACAGGACTTCCAGAAGTTTCACCCTGTCCTGGGCAGCACAGGATGAAGTATTTATCAGTTCCTTATCACCCTAAAAGGCCTGTCCATTTTAAACAGAACACAGGAAATATTTTTGCTGGGAAATCTCTAAGAAACAGAAATCCCAGCTGGCACACAGTTCCAGATTAACCTCTCAAAGCCAGCTCTCTTGGTCCCTGGAAGCTCTAGCTGCTACAGGTATTTCCCATGGATTCACAGCCATGTGTTCCTTTTCTGCTTCAAAATCCAGAACTTCATTTCCATGTGGATTTTAGGCTTTGTGAGTGGTGCTTTTCCTCTTGGTTGGTTTATTCTTCCTTTTGCATGGGATGAAACTCTGACAGCTGTGGAATGAGAGCCTTGGGTGGTGCAGGACAATGCCCCATGCAGTTTTGGAGGTGATGCAGCATCAAATCTCTCTTTTCAAATCGCAGGCAAAGGGAGATTTGATGCATCTGCTGCAGATAAGGAATGTGGGAACAGAGAGATGCTGCAGGTGCTTGTCTGGATTGTGCTTAAACACGGGAGGAGTTTGCAGCATTGGCATGGAAGGGGTGATGTCAGAGAAAAAAAAAGATTGTGACACTGGGAATTCAGCTTTCCAAAAACTCCCACCTCTAACCCCTAATCCATGAATTTCATGAGGTGACAGGGCTGAGTTCAATAATGACCAAAGGAACATTAGCAAGAATGATTTGTGTGAGCTCAGGTCTGGAGACCAAGGACTGTACTTGTCCATCCCTCAAAACCAAATTCCCAACAGAAGCTAAACTATTTATGTAGAGACACAAAGATTATTTCACAGAGCCAGAACGATCTCACCTCTCCATGGTGTGTTCTCTCTGTTTTGTTTTTTGTTTTGTTTTGTTTTGAATAAGAAACATCATCCCTTGATCTTTTCCATGACAATTGTGATGGCTTTGTCATCTGTGCTGGATGGCTGAGGGTTTTGGAGGTCCCCAACAACCCTTTTTGGTGCCTGATTCCACAGGAGAACCCCTGCAGAGCATGAGAGAGTTGTTTGCTTTTCTGTCTTGGAGGAGAATGAAACTGAGCATTTTCAGAGAAATCAAAATTGCTTTTAACCTCTGATGATTCCTGCATTACTTGTTATAAACAAGCTTCTATTTAAAATATTTAATCTCACTATAACTTCAGTTTCACTTTCATTTTAAGGAAATGTTTTTGTTTTATTTGTTTCTGTTGCCACCAACAGATTGTGATCTCTGATACAACCAGTTCCCTTTCTGTCCTGCTTTCTCTTTTCTAGATAATCTTATTTTGACAGAATTTGTATTTTACCTCAATGGATCTCCTTTCTGTTCCTGATAAGGGAAGGCAACTCTGGATTAATGCATTTCTTTTATCATCATGTCATAAACAATCTCTTTTCTTCTAACAGGATGGGAAAAGCTCAGCAGGACTTGTGTTCCTGAATATAGCAATTTACTGATTTGTTAATGAATTTTCCTGAAGATCATTATGATCTAGGAGTGCTCAACCTCTGAAAATCCAGCCCCAGCTGCCTGCCTAAAGCTTTGAGCAGCCATGCAATAATCACTCTGGTTTTACTGGGAGAAACTTTATATGGTGATGCTGCTGAGCCTAAATTTCCTTTATTCCAGGGCCTCCTTAACTTATGTATTACAATATGCATGAAGTTGAAGTTTACAATTGACAAATTAGATCCATTTCTCTTCGTGCAGCCTCTCTTGTGAATTCTCAGTCATGCAGAATGGGATTATTCAGAGACACCCTGTTCTTACTGTAACACTTATGTGTCAGCAATTCAAATAATTCAGAAGGGTGCTAGGAAATCATCAGGGGCCACGGGTCAGTGAGAGAGCACACAGGAGTGTCCAGGTAGAAAAATCAGCCAGCGCTCTCTCATTTTCCCGTCTGACTGTTAATGTTAAGGAATCGATTGTATCTCCTTTGTAACCAAGAACTTTCCATTCTTGCTGAAAAAATGACCTCAGCTTTCAGATCTGACAGCATCAGAGTTGCCTCTGATGGCTCCCAGCTTCCTTGGCCACCCCTGGGGGGGTTTGCCAGAATGTTAATTTCTGTGAACGAACATTCTGATTTTAGGTTGGTATCAGTAACTCTGAAAGTCCTGTCTCCACCCACAGAAAGGTTTTGTGGGTAGAATAATGTCCTAAAAAAAGACAAATCTATCAAAGACATGCAGACATGGAGGCATTTTCCTCTTCTTTATTGTTTTGTATTAGAAATAGTTTGGAAACATAAGCAGCATCCTTCAAGTGGATGCAATTAAAAGCATAAATATCTGAATCCCAACTACTCTAAACCCTTTGCTACCCTTACAACACAGTTACTTCAGAATGGTAAACACTGAGTAAAGTTGTTCTAGCAATACCTGCTTATCTCATAGGGAGTTGTAATTAATTAAACACTCACAGCTGTAAGATTCGCTGAGAGCTGTTTTCTGTGAGCAGCCTCCAAATATTTATTAATTATTACAGTCCTTCTCTCACTGTTCTGTTTTGCCTTGTCTCCAAAGTGACTTCACTGAAGTTATCTGAGGCAGCTGATGATGCAAATATGGGGAGGGAAGGCATCTCTGTGGCCCTGATTAGATGGGAAATTCATTAACACGGCACCTCATTAAATAACCTGACATCAGCTCCGCTCTGAAACCCAAATAACAGATTGACTCTCTGTCCTTATGCAGAGGAGGAACCTGAGCTGGGACAGCTGTCAGTGTCAGAGGCTGGCTGGGATGGTTTCCAGCTCACCTGGACAGCAGCTGACGGCGCCTTTGAGAACTTTGTCATTCAGGTGCAGGAGCCTGGCAGCCCCGAGGGGACCCGGAACGTCACAGTCCCGGGGACACTGCGCTCTGTCAATGTCACCGGCCTCAAGGCCAACACTCCCTACACCATCACCCTGCAGGGGGTCACTCGGGGCTACAGGACCAGCCCCCTTTCTCTTGAGACCACCACAGGTATCTCTCCTGCAGCCCCACGTTCTTTCTGGCAGAGATGTGAGCCGGAGCTTTTGCGAGAGCTGGGCAAATCCTGCTCGCTGCCTCAGCCTTGCATGGGGTGCCCTGAGCTCGTGAAAGCTTGGCTGAACATCTCTGGCATGGAAATGCCTCATGGCATTTCCAGCCAGAGCCTCAGTGCCCTGGTGCAGCCCTTCCCTCCCTACTTTCCTCATCTCCTCCTCAGGACAGCTTTTTTTTGCTCCCTTTCCTCTCTTACCTGGCTGACACTAACAGCAAAACCCAGCTGGATGTTGTGCCTGCTTGGGAAAGGCCAGGTTGCCTGGTAAAATTATAAATATCTTCCCTCTATTAGCCCAGGTGATCACAGCCAGAGAGTCTGTTCAGTTTTTACCCTTCAGAAGCTGCCCCTGAAATTCTGCAGTAGCTTCTGTGTGAATTCAGACTCAGCATGGTAAAGCTGTGTGTACCTAACTCAGGGCAAGGACCAACACCTTCTATATGTTCTCATATAGGAAAGGACACAAATTAATTCCTCATAAGACTAATAAAATACATTGAGCCATCTAAGATCCTGAAACAGTCTGATTGGTCTGAACAAGATATAATGCAAAGGATCAAATCCAGCAGAACTATCCTGGCATAAAACTGGCCTGACAGGAGGCAGGTGAGCTCTGTGCTATCAGCAGCTTCTATGAAACTCATCAAGGGCCCCAAAATATTTTCTGCCTGATCATGTGAAAAGCAACAGTTAGAACTAAGAGCTTATCACAGGCTTTGACCATGAGAGATAAATGTATATTTATATGTCTGCTGTTGGCTCTCTGATCCTCCAGGTGTTATGATAACTGTAATGAACAGTGTGAATTAATTGGCACTGAAGGGGCACCAGTGGCCTTTTCTTCAGATAATCTCTCATAGACAATTTCTGCTGCCTCTGGGCTCCCCTGCAGCCTTTGTAACCTCCTGTCCCTTTGAGACACCCGGAGCTGGCTCATGCCAGCTTCCCCCAGGCACACATTACCCAGCACAGAAAGGGATGAAAGTACCTCTGGGAACTAATCAGAATTAAAGCATGAAGTGCAGTAGAGCTGGCTTCTTTCTGTAGTGCTTTAAGCAGCCTGGCTTGGGCAGGAATGTGTCTGTGCTGTGTCCCTGTGAAAGTGCTGAGCTTTGAGAGTCCTCACCAGGAGCTGGGAGCAGATGCCCGTGGAGAACAGAGCAATGTGCTGCACAAAGAGACAGAGCAGGAAACACATCATGGGTGTCCTGCCTAAATATGCAATGTGCTCCCTCCCTTTACCCTCGTGAAAACAGCAGAAAATGCCCTGCTGAGGTTTTCCCTTCCCTTTCTGGGTCAAGCTCAGCACCCAGCTTTTCAAATTCTTCCCTTCTGGGGACTTCCAATTGTTAGAAATATCTGAACCTTCCTGTAACGCTATGGGGATGTCTGCAGAGAGGAAGAAACCCCAAGGCAGCTCTCCCTGTTTTGCATTTTGGCTCCAGTTCCAAAATTACCAGCCAGCTTTCATAGACTTAAGCTGAAAGGGAAAGTAGAAGAGTAAACAAAACACAAGATTTTCCTTTGGATAAAGCCACAGCTTTAGTTTTAGCTTCTTCTAAAACTGGAAGCCATCTTTTCCAAATGCCCCAGGGGCATTCAAGAAAGTCCTTTTGCATCTGCTTTCATGCTCAGACCTCAAAGACATGGCTGCTCCTGCAAGGAGAGGGAACTAGCCATAGTTTTAATGTTATTTTAATTCTTTTTTTTTCTTATCTAACATTTTGTGACGCTTTCATTTGATTTCCTCCCCTTAGTACCTGTCTGCTTGTAGCAAGCTTTTACTCACCCCCTCTTCCCCAGCTTGGAGTGCTGCCAGCATGGCAGAGAGGAGCCTTTGAGAGCAGGAGGAGTTGGGGGGCCCTTCTGACGGGTGTTGTTTCCCTCCCCAGGAGAGCAGCCCGGCGTTGCTGAGCTAATGGTTTCCGACATTACCCCTGAAAGCTTCAACCTCTCCTGGACAGCCTCCAACGGGGACTTCGACATCTTTACCATTGAAATTATTGATTCTAACAGGTTGCTGGAGCCCATGGAGTTCAACCTCTCAGGCAACTCAAGGACTGCTCATATCTCAGGGCTTTCTCCCAGCACTGATTTCATTGTCTACCTCTCCGGGATCTCTCGTGGGTTCCGCACTCAGGCAATCAGTACTGCAGCTACCACAGGTACACAAAACCTACCTCAGAGCTAACGCTGCTTTTCTGAACTCTTCCTTGCAGGTTGTGCCCCCTTCCCTGGCCTCAGCTACCCCAGCAGCCCGCCCATTTCCCAATTCCGAGGAGGACCAGCCGGGCACATTGTGAGCTGTGCATGTTGAGCCACCCTCACATCCAGCAAAGTCAGGCAATCATATCCTGCTGGGATTTCATTCACACAATGAGTCTGAACATTAAGGTTGGGGCAACCTCTGAGGCAGATGAGAAGCAAAGCAAATACCCCAAGGACCAAGTGGGAGATGATTCCCTACCTTCACCTTTCAACCTGTGTGTGCATCTGTCCCACAGCACGGAGCAGACACAGTTTCTCTCAGATAAGCTGATTTCTAGACACAGATTTACCTTGATTCTCCTAAAAGCTGTCAGGCACATTTCAGTCTGTGCCAGCACAATTCTGCAAGGCACAATCACTGCTTGAATTCAGCTTCAATTATTCAGGTTATGTTGGGTGAGAGACTGAAAAGTCCATCTGAGTTGATGTCAGAGGATGGAATAGGCAGGCACTGAGTCGTTGGCACATTGCACATTTCAAGGTTATACAGCTGACAGTTTCCCCAGAAAAGACAGGGAAATGTTCAAGATGAGAGTGGAAAGGGAGGACTGGACTACAGAAACAGAACATTGTTATTGTAGGCAGATAATGGCTCATGTTGTGATCATTTAACACCTCCCCTAATTTTTGCCCCTCTAGGAAAAGTTGCCGTAGTGATTTGTCATAGGTATGGAGTCATGTGGTCAGTGAAAGCAAGACATCAAATCTCAGCTATCAGATAATATCAGTTTCCAGCAGCAGCAGACCGTGAATATCCTCATTTGGTGATGGGTGGCAGGGTCAGGGTGATGGCAGGGGTATGGGGACAGCAGGGAAACACAAGGCTGGGTGACCCTTGTGACCTGTCTTTGTGCAAATTCAAACATCTCTATTAATTTATTTTATTGCTTTGGCTTTTAATAACTGTGATACATTTCCATTTGTTTTTCTTCCCGTAGTAGAGGAACTTCTTCTTTGCAAACTCAGTGTATCAAACTCTACCTCAGACAGCCTGTCACTCACCTGGGAGGCACAGGACAAGGCCTTTGACCATTTTATTCTGGAAGTCAGGAACTCTGACTTCCCCTTGGACTCCCTGGTGCTCACAGTGCCGGGGGACTCTCGGCGCTCTGTAGTGACCAACCTCAAAGCTGCCACTAATTACACAGTCCAGCTCCATGGGGTAATTGATGGGCAAGGTGGGCAGACCTTGACAGCCATGGCAACCACAGGTATTTCACTGTTTCACCTTCCAGGTTTGCTTTTTGTTCTCCTTTCTCTTGCTGTCCACCGAACTGCTCTAAAACGTGGCTCCAACTCATCGTCGTTCCCTTGGGGAATTATAGGGAGATCACCATGAGGGGAGGCTGAAATGCCCTGAGAGGGCTTGGGAAAAGATCTGCAGCAGTGGAAAAGGCTGAAAAAGTGCCCCCAGCATTAAGAGAGCAAGTAGTAAACCATGATGGTTTCCTTATATATACACACCTCTCTGCAAGCTCAGTGTATATATAATTGCCTTGCTCCAGATGGTTGATGCGTTTCACTCAGCATCTTTGCACTTGATCTTGAATGAAGTTGCTCATCCCACCCTCACTTGCTTTGCTGAGGGTGGGAGAGAGGTCCTTGTGTCATTCTCAGCCTGGAGAGGCACCTGCATGTCAGTTTTGTCCTCCTTAAATCCAAGTGTCTCCCAGGGCATTTTCATCTCTGGTGCCATTTCGTGCCGCATGTGAAATGACCAGCCCAAACTGCATGGAGTGCTCTGGCCACCTTCTGCTGGTTCTGATATTTTCTCTGCCCATGATTTTTATGTTCTCAGAGCAGAGTAGGGCTCAAAAAACAAATCCTCCTTTTCTTGATGGTCAGCCCACCACTCTGTCCCTTGCCTTGCTCCCTTTGAGTCTCCATGACCTCTTTCCCTGGGTGTTGGAGCTTTTCCCGTGGTGGTGGTGGTGATTCCAGGATGGCAGGACATCACTAGGACCTGCCTGAGGATATGATTCCAGCTCATTTTGCATGTAGCATTCCTAGAAGTCAGGCTGTCATGATGGGAATGTGCCTGACCGTGGATGCAGGTGGCATGTGAAGGAATGTGGCCATGCCAGGATGAGGCTGGGGAGGCTCCCTTTGTCCTCTCTGAGCTGCATGTGGGGCTGAGGGCTCAGTTTTCCTGGGTTTTCCACCCAAGCCTGTTTGCTTTGTGGGTATTTTCTCATCTCCTTGCCTGTCTTCAAGAGCACCATGGTGGCACCTTCCCTGCTGCCCATGAAGGCATCCATGGTCACTGGTTGATAGCATGGCGTCAGTGACATCTGTGACATCTGTGTCCTTAATCGGGGCCACTTCCGTTCACCTCTTCCCAGACAATCCCAGAGAAGGAGGTGGATTATTATTTAAAAGTCTTGCAATGAGGGACAGGACTAAAAGTTGGAACATCTTGCAGCAGTTCTTGTTTTAGCAAAGAAAAAGATTTCACTCTTTCCCCACTCTCTGTCAGTGGGATGCCTCTCTCTGACTTTCCTTCCAGCATGGATCACTTTTCCATCATTATTTTTCTGTGTCTTACTTGCTGCATTTCCCAAGATGTTACTGGTTTCTACTCAATTGGCAACATAAAAAAATAGAAAATCAGCCCAGAGAGCAAACACAGGATTCTCTGACCCTCTGACTGTTGGGTCATGTTTATTCTCTCTCTGGGCTTTAATGAAACTTTAATGATTTTTGTGCTAAGTGTAAGAGGTTTAAAAGAGAATGGGTAAAGAGCTCTGCCTCTCCTGAAGGACAAGTTTTTCTCCTGGCAGGGCAGAGATGTGAATTTGAATTTCCTTCAGCAGAAAAGGAAAGTCTTTGCTTCTTAAGGAGGTGCCCTGACCACTGAACAGTCAGGAAGGAGAGCAAGAGTGGTGTTGGGGGTTTATTGTTTATTAGACATTCTCTGACTGTGCCTAATCAGAGGATGAGGAACACCTGATCTGAGGAGCCCAGGGAGGCTTTGGCCTGAGATTAGTGCTGAGATAATCCCTGCTAGGCCTGAAATCCCTCATAAACCCCAGGGCCCAAAAATAGAAGTATCTACAACTCCAGGCAACAGAAACACCAAACAGAACCTGGAGTGTGATTCGAAGGATTCCTGAATCCTACTTTCTCTGGTTTGGGATTGCTGTGAGTCTGCATTCCCATCAGATTCCCAGTGTGGAATTCCCACAATTTATATGTGTATGTTGTTGGTGCTTCTGTAAACCAGGCCCACATTTCATTAGGCAAGTTGAGTTTATTTAAGAAAAATTAATGGAAAAATACAAATAATTAATTAAAACACAACAAAATATGTAAATAAATAAAAGTCAGCACTAATTTCAGTGACTTCTTTCCAAAACCTCAGAAAATAGTTGATGCAGTGGTGCATTTTTGAAAAAACATTTTATTTTATTTTATTTTATTTTATTTTACTTTATTTTACTTTATTTTACTTTATTTTACTTTACTTTATTTCATTCAATTTTACTTTATTTTACTTTTTTACTTTTTTTACTTTATTTTATTTTATTATTTTTATTTCATTCTATTTCATTTTATTTAATTTCATTATATTTCACTTTATTTAATTTCACTATATTTTATTTTACTTTCTTTTACTTTTTTTTACTTTATTCCATTATTTTATTCAAGCACAGCAAACCAAGGTTAAAACCTTTCTGAGCACCCACACCCCCCCTGCAGTAAAGCCGCCTGTTCACCTGTGTTCCTTTCTCCCCCAGAGGCTGAGCCACAGCTGGGCACGCTCACCCTCACAAACGTTACCCCCGACAGCTTCAACCTGTCCTGGAGCGCCCGAGGCGGGCCCTTCGCCGCCTTTCTTATCAAGGTCCGGGATTCCCTGGCGGCACGGGAGGCGCAGGAGCTGACGGTGCCGGGGAGCAGCCGCAGCGCGCTCATCTCGGGCCTCACACACCACACTGCCTACGGCATTCACATCCAGGGCACCACCGGGGCGGGTGTCCCCACACAGCCCCGCACTGCCTGGGTCACCACAGGTACTGCTCCTCGCCCTGCGGGCCCTTCACACGCAGGGCACCACCGGGACAGGTGTCCCCACACAGCCCCGCACTGCCTGGGTCACCACAGGTGCTGCTCCCCGCCCTGCGGGCCATTCTTGGCTCATCTCGCTCCTCACACACCACACTGCCTGCACCATTCACGCCCAGGGCATCACAGGGACAGGTGTCCCCACACAGCCCCTCATTACCTCTGTCACCACAGGTGCTGCTCCCAGCCCCGCTGTCCCTTCTCAGCTCAGGGAAATGTGTGTCCCAAAGAGGCTCTCCCCAGCACGGAGGATCGAGCTGGTTTGTTTGAAAACCCGGGGCAAGGAGGGGTGAGAAGAGGAATGTTGACCTTCAAAAATGTCCTAGGAGCAGGATTAGTTTAAAGGGAGTTAAAAGGCCAGGCTGGATGGGGCTCTGAGCAAGGTGGGATAGTGGAAGTTGTCCCTGCCTGTGGCAGAGTCAGAACTGGATGAGTTTAAGGTCCTTTCCAACCCAAATTCTTCTGTGATTCCGTGATTCTGTTATTAAGACCCTCTGGAGCCTTTCTCCCATGTCTAATCTTTTATAACTCCTGAAGTTTGAGGGAGAGATTAGGCTGATGCTCAGCAGTTCATCAGACAGGACTGGCCCATGGAGCACCCCCTGTCCCAGAATGTTCTCTTCCAGAGACATACCCAAAATGGGAATCTTGGGGATTGCATGATTAGAAGTAAATAAGATGCAGAAGTGTCTCTAAAATGAGTACTCAAATGTGCAAATATTAATACATAAGGACTTCCAAATTATAACTCTTCAGGGGGAACTTTTATGCCAAGTTCTAACAAAATCCGTTTCAGCATTTGTGAAATATCAAAAGCAAACCCAGAGTCCTTTTCAGGAGAAGGTTCTGCCTGTAACTAAATGGTGTTTTCTGAAATCAGTGGAATTTTGAGTGGTTGGAAAAGTGGCTGAATCAGCTCCTGAGCCAACCGAGCAAGGCTGGCCAAATACCGTGGAGAAATACAAGTGATACCTGGGATCCAGGATCGAGGCCAGGGCTTAGCAGAGCCACCTGATCTCCCTACTTGACTAGGACGATTTTGAGTGAGCAAAATACACTGAGAATCTTGTGAAACTTTGCCTTTTTTTTTTTTTCTGAGACTTAGTGGATAAATTTTGAAGTGTTTTCCACATCTTTTCACTTTGACAAATGTCACACTGATGTGAAAAAGGACTCCCCAGTGGAATTTCTTTAAGTTGTCAGCAGCTGATTTGCACTGGCTGTGACCCTGAGTGATTAATGTTCCTGTTCTGGCACCTCTGGCCCCTCCAGCACTGAAAACTAAAGCTGGAGATATTCATGTGAAATAGGGAAAGAAGCAAAATACAGGAGTTGAGAGTGCCCAGACTGAGGCTTGTCCCTAAAGCACTGACCTTGGAGAGAAGCAAAAATAGTTGAAAGCTTTTGTGTAGCATTTCTAAAGCAGTTTTGGTTATAACTTTGGTTATAACAGTGCAAGGGTAGCAGCAGAAATCTGGAGCTTGGGAGGGGTTTCAATGGAGCTTGTGAGAGGAGGTGCTGAGACATCCTCGAGGAAAAATCAAAATTGAGCTCCACTGAAAATCCTCATCTTGTGGTCCTGGCTATTAAATCCACACTAGGGGGGAAATGTGATTTTTGTTTGGTGGAATCTGTGACACTTTCTAATTTGCAATGTTTTTTACTTACTTTTTTTTTGTGTGTGTGTGTTTTTGCACCTTCCCTTCTTTTAGAGGCCATGCCCCCACTGGAAAACCTCACAGTGTCTGATATGAACCCCTATGGGTTCACAGTGTCCTGGATGGCATCGGAGAATGCCTTTGACAACTTTCTAGTAGTCGTGGTGGATTCTGGCAAGCTGCTGGACCCACAGGAGTTCCTCCTTTCGGGAGCCCAGAGAGAACTGAAGCTTAAAGGCCTAATTACTGGCATTGGCTATGAGGTTTTGCTTTATGGGTTGGCCAAGGGGCACCAAACAAAGCCCCTGAGCGCTCTGGCTGTTACAGGTATTTCAATGTGAGCAAATTGTTCCCTTCCACCCTCTTCTCTCTCACTTTCCTTCTCACACCGAGGACGTTTCATTGCCTTTTGCATCCTTCTCTGCATCGTGGCTCCACGTAACTCCTCATGACTGATGGGTTCACCAGTGGAATTCTCTTCCCTTTAACTTGTTTCCCTCTGAGGGATCCTGTGGAGGAGCATGTGGGGGGGCCGAGGGGTGAGAGTTCCTTAAGGTCTTGCAGGTACCTCTAACAAAGTCTTGAAAGAAGAATGGCTGCATGCAGAGCTCGTCTTGTTAACAGCTGGGCACATCAGCATTCTCCAACAGCCCCGTTCTCCCACATTCCAGCCATCAGGACCTTCAGGAAGAGCCATGGGCTTCTTCCCATGGCCACCTCTCTTTCCCTCTCTGTGTGGGTTCCACCCACAGTGGGATCATTGCCACCCCAAAGCTGGCACCTCTCTCCCCAAACCAGCTCATGCTTCCAACCCCATAGAGCTGCTGTTTTCCAGCAGCACCTGAGCTTCCTTGGGAAATCATTGCAGGCTGATTCTCCAGCCCCAGAACCATCAGTTCCCATCTGCACATTCCTGTCTGGGCAGCAGGGAAGCTGCTGGGGGGTTTGAGGGGAAATAAATAGGATTGGCTGTGTGTGGAAGGAAGGATTGCATTTGGTGGGAGGTTTGAGAGGGAATAAATAGGAATGGCTGTGTGTGGAAGGAGGGATTGCGTTGGAGGTGCTGTAGGACAAAATGAATTTAGGATTTCTCCAGGTAACAGTGCCTGGCCATACTGAGTTAGAGGTGTTTTGCAGGTAATTAATGACTTACAGCCCTTGGGATCCTTCTGAGTGGGTTCATTAACTAAAGGAAGCAGCTCTTGCAGTTAGATTGAAGGGTGCTGTTTAAGAGAGGAATTTTCATGATTTCCCTTTGCTGTTCAAGAGCACAGTAAAGGAGTCATCAGATCAGAAGCATCACAGATGCCAGAAGTGCATGAAATAAAGGGTTTGCATGGAGAAAAAGAATTTTCAGTGGCTTCTATGTTGTCCTCCTAGCAGAGGGAGGCCTGACAATGTTCCCGACGTGCAGTTCTGTAACAAGAGCTTGTTCTTATTGGCCATAAAGGTGTCACACAGGTAGGGAAGGAGAAATGCCCAGGAAACTCACCTTTAGCATGTGTAACTCTGCATGTGGGAGAGAAACCTGTGTGTCCATGCAGGGGTTTGCTGTTCAAGAGTGAAACTTGGAATGGGCCTGCACACACTCACATTTATCCTGTTCTGTATAACACTAATACTTTTATTTTTTTTTAATAGCTGGCAGATTGTTCCCCTTGCTTTGAACTGTGGTCGGATTTTTGCAGTGTGCTATAGCCAGACCTCGGGCAGGTCTCTGATCAACTGATTAAAAAATCATTTCTTTTCCCCACTGCTATCTTCTCCTTTTTTAGAAGCAGAACCCGAGGTCGACAACCTCCTGGTTTCAGACGCAACTCCAGATGGATTCCGTCTCTCCTGGACTGCGGATGACGGGGTTTTCAACAGTTTTGTTCTAAAAATCAGGGACAGCAAAAGGAAATCTGACCCCCTGGAGCTGATAGTGCCAGGCCATGAGCGCACCCAGGACATAACAGGGCTGAAAGAGGGCACTGAATATGAGATTGAGCTCTATGGAGTTGGCAGTGGACAACGCTCCCAGCCCGTAAACACAGTAGCATCCACAGGTATTGTCTTTGCAGTGGCAAAAGTGTGACATTCCCTGTTCCTTTCAGCAGCTCCTTTTCACAGCCAGCTCGTGCTGTTCCAGAGGTGTCCTGGACTGTCTCTCCTGCATGTCCCTTGTCCAAGTCACTGGTTCAGTGTGGTGTGGTTATTTGTGATCAGTCTCAGCTTCCCAAGCTTCCTCACTGTCTATTTAATATGGTTTAATTGAATTACTTTAATGATCAGGAATTAGGCAGCAGAGTGTGGCAATTAAAACACTGTCTTTGAGGGCCAAGAAATATTGTCTGTGCATCAGCCTTTTTCAGTGATTTTCTGTGACTAATTACATCTCAGCTCTGCACAACAATTTTCCTCCCTAGCAAAGAGTTATGACAAAATGAATTTAGCAGGGCCATTGAGAAGTTTATTTATGGCTTGGCCAGCAAAGGCCTAAGCACCATTAACTTAGGCTGATCTTACCAGGAGCAACATGTGCTCGGGAATTCAAATTGACTTGAGTTTCTTTGCAAAATCAAAGCTTTGATTTGGGTTTCTAATTGAAGTGTTTCATTTTGGCACTTTTGGATGAAGCGTTTCAATCTTTTTTTTCCACACCAAAACCATGGTTTCATTCTGAAACATATTCAGAGCATATGATGCAACATCTCGTGAGTCAAATTTGGTCTTAAAAAAAATGTTGAGCTTGCTGATGGGAAAATGTGGAAATTTGAAATCAAACTGATTATGGGAGGAAAGGAAAAGGATGGGTAGAGGAAAGTGAGGGGAGATCTCAGCAGAGGCTGCAGCTCCTCCCGAGGGGCAGCTCCCAGCTCTGCTCTGGGACAGGGACAGGAGCCAGGGCAGGGCTGGAGCTGGGCCAGGGCAGGCTCAGGCTGCAGAGCAGGGCAAGGTTCTTCCCCCAGAGGGTGCTGGCACTGCCCAGGCTCCCCAGGGAATGGGCACGGCCCCGAGGCTGCCAGAGCTCCAGGAGCCTTTGGACAGCG
>VZUI01048189.1:0-13957 GCA_013401135.1 Cettia cetti | reverse complement strand
GGGTGTGCAGGGCAGCCCCAGGGTGTGCAGGGCAGCCCCAGGGTGTGCAGGGGCAGCCCCAGGGTGTGCAGGGCAGCCCCAGGGTGTGCAGGGCAGCCCCAGGGTGTGCAGGGGCAGCCCCAGGGTGTGCAGGGCAGCTCCAGGGTGTGCAGGGCAGCCCCAGGGTGTGCAGGGGCAGCCCCAGGGTGCAGGGCAGCCCCTGCTGTTGCCCCGTTCCCTCTCCAGGAAGGACGGCAAGGGCTGTGCCCCACCCCAGGGCTGGATTTGGGAGAAGAGGTCGGGAAGAAGGAGCCCCAAGGGAGCAGCCGGCCCTCCGGCACTGCCTGCACGGCTTTGGCATCCTCCCTGGCAGCGCTGCCCTGCCGCGGGCCCGGGGCTCGGCGGCCACCCGGGCTGAGCTCCTGCGGTCAGCTCCTGTTTGCCGGATCACAGCCGGGAATTGGGCGGTTTCGGGTGCTTCGCCTCTCACAAAATGTTTGTTGACCGGATTTAGCAGAGCACGGGCAGGCCGCGGAGCAGGGAGGGAGCGGGCTCGGAGCGTCTCCCTTTGTCTGGGAACGCGGTGCCGCTGTCCGGGCTGGTGCCCGCGGAGCCGCACCCTGCCCGGGGAGGGCACGGACGTGCCTGGGCAGGGTCCCAGACATTCCTGGGAGACGCGCACCTGAGCTCCGGGAGTTCCCAGGGCAATTAGCATCTCTGTGCTCACCGTGGGTTTCTCCTCTGTCTAGGCAGCTCCTGCATCAAGGTGTGGATCCGCCGTGTCTGGGCGCTGCCGGTGACGCTCGGGGAGTTTAATCAGTGACTTGGCAGAGCCAGCGCCGCTGCAGCCATCCCCCCGGCCAGGCCGGGAGCCCCGTGCTGCCCCGGCGCTTCCTCCTTGCAGAAGGGACCTTGGGCTGCCTCCACATCCCCGCTGGGGTCGGGAGCGGGCTGGATGCACCCCGGACACGGCTGCAGCCCCACCCCGGCTCTCAGACACCAGCCCCGGTGCAGCAGCCCGGCCCCATCACCGCTGAGCCCGTGGCACCTGGCAGAGACCCTTCCAAGAGTCTCCAAGAGGGGAAGTCAGCACATGGATAATTACAGGGCAGCTCATCTCCGTGCCCTGTGACTAAGGCAACATGTAGAGCAAAGGTAGGAACGAACCACCAGAAGAGCAAATAAATAAAGAAGGCAGCTTTAATAATGGGGTAATTACCCAGCTTAAGTACACAATCATCTCGCATTTTGCTAAACTTTATGACACATGATGACAAGTTAATAAATGAGATGTCTTACCAGCAGTAAAACAGCTGTTACCAGCCACCTTCTATGTCTGAGTAGCCCAGAGCAGAAAAACCCACCAAGGCAAATGAAAAGAAACTGGTTATTTCTGTTTGTGAAATAGCCCGGGTAATAAATCAGCATTAATGATGCTGTCACTTATCAAAGGGAAAGCTCTTGTTGCAAAAGCCTTTGAAGTCATGGCACCTATAATTTCCTAACTATAAAAAGGTACCTTTGTGTGTGTGTCATACCTGGAGCCGGCGGCAGGCAGGAGGTGCCAGGAGTTCAGCACGGCCCAGCCCCGCGCGAGCCGGGGGTGAGGAGGGGCTGCCTGGGCTGGGGCTGGGCTGCACACAGCCCCTCATCTGGCAGGGACCGATTAGTGATGGTTTGAAGGTGGTTTTCCTCCCCTCCCTGCGCCTAATAGCTTGTTTACCCAGGAATATTAGGGTGGTTAATTCATATTAATTAGCAGGGATCTAATGTGGTTAAAATAATCAACTTGACGTCTGCAGTGGCGGGCTGGGCCGGGAGCAGGACTCAGAACTGCTGCAGAGCAGAGCCCCCTCCCCACCCCGGCCCTCCTGCCCCCCTGTCCTCGTGGGGAAGCACAAGCTTTATTAGTGGTGGCACAATCATCCCATTCTGGTGAGAATGCTCATCCCCACCGTGTCCTGGAGACGCAGCAGCAGCATCTGCCAGGCTCCTGCAGTGCTCTCCCTGCTGCCCAGCCCCTCCCTGCACAGCCACCCAGCCCGGGGACCAGCCGGGGCCACGGTGACAAACGCAGCCCTGGGGAGGAGCAGTCTGGCTGTCACTCCAGATTAAGTCCTCTGTCACCAGAGAGCAGGAGGCACCGAGCACTTGTGCTAAAGGAACCTCTCCCTCAGGTGTGAGGAAGCAGCAGGTAACGGGAGGCAAGGCAGGGGTGACAATCCTGTGTGTGTTTGGGGCCGTGGGGACACTCAGGGCCAGCAGGGCCATGGGGACACTCAGGGCCAGCAGGGCCATGGGGACACTCGGGGCCAGCAGGGCCATGGGGACACTCAGGATCCTGCAGGGCCATGGGGACACTCAGGATCCTGCAGGGCCGTGGGGACACTCAGAGCCAGCAGGGCCGTGGGGACACTCGGGGCCAGCAGGGCCGTGGGGACACTCGGGGCCAGCAGGGCCATGGGGACACTCAGAGCCAGCAGGGCCGTGGGGACACTCAGAGCCAGCAGGGCTGTGTCCGAGGCTGCAGAGGGGGTGCACAGAGGGGCTGCAGAGGGGGTGCACAGCTCCCTCCCGCTCCCTCCTGCCCCCCCAGATGGGAATTGGGGTCCATGGCAAGGTCTCACTGGCCTGGGAGCTGCCGAGGCTGAGCTGGGGAGCCCAAGGCTGAGCTGCCCCCCAGGATCGCACCCGGCAGCCCCCGGCCAAGCCCCCCTGGGGAGGGTGAGGAACCCCCGGGTTTGGGTGCCCCCGGGTTTGGGTGCCCCCGGGTTTGGGTGCCTCGGGGGAGTTTGGCAGCCAAGCCGGGTGGGGCGGGCCCCCGGGGGAGCAGGGTCCCAGCACAGCAGCTCTGCCCTGCCCTGGGCACCTCCAGCACATCCCCTGAGCAAAGAGGGGAGGCCTCTGCCCCCCACAACATCCATCTCTGGAGCAGGAATGTGTTTCTTTTCTGGAGACCTGAGGAGGGATTTTTTTTCCTCCTCCTTGACTACTAAATGAGGCAGCTCCTCTGTAGCTTTGTCATTTCTCCCCTGCTGAAGACACTTTCTTTTCTTCTCATCTGAGCGGCAGGCACCTCACCCGCCTCATAAGCATCTGCTGCAAGAAGTCTTCACCTGTCACCTCTTCCCAACTGACTTGAGAAAACAGGATAGGAAAGCTATAAATAATTAAGACCCATCCAACACAGGTGCAGCACTAAATATCAAACCTGCCTGAGCATCTCCAACACTCCCTTGATAGCCAAGGGGAAACTAACCTAGTTTGGAAGGAGGAGGAGAAGAGAGGCAGGAGCCACACGCTGGAATTGTGGCCAAACTGGTTCCGGCCCCATCAAGGACTCCTGACCCAGGAAAAACCCAGAGGTGCTGGCTCAGTGTGCTGCACCAGGCCAAAGGTGCACAGATCCCACCAGAGCCGGGCAGGGCACCAGGAGAGAAGGGGGTGGCCCGGGGGGGCAGCCTGCCCCAGCCCCCGGTGTTTGTGGGGGGGAGAGGAGCCTGGTGCCTGCCTGTCGCTTCCCCCGTTAACACGCACCATCTCCCCACCCCATCGTCGCCGAGCTTGTAAAAGTTAACATCAAAGCCGAGGAAGGGAGGGGATGGCAGTGCTGGAGAGAGGCGTCACATCACTGTCTGGCTCTCCCAGAGCTGCTGCATTTTAAACTTTGCTCGTCAAGGCTTCCACTCCGTGGCCCTCCTTCAGGGAGGGAAGAGGGGCCACGCACAAAGAATTCTCCTCCTGCTGGGGAGCGGCTTCGGGGCAGCCCCGGGACGTCCTGCCCTGGGAGAGCTGCAGCGAGGGCAGGAGGGGACAGGAGTGCCCTGGGAGAGCTGCAGAGGGGGCAGGAGGGACAGGAGTGCCCTGGGAGAGCTGCAGAGGGGGCAGGAGGGGCAGGAGTGCCCTGGGAGAGCTGCAGAGGGGGCAGGAGGGGACAGGAGTGCCCGGCCGGGGCTGCTGGGCGCCTCGGAGGCTGTAAATCTGTAAATCTGTAAATCTGCTGCCATCAGGGCATGACGGGGCTGAGGGCCAGATAGAAACTTCCCCTTTGGGCACTTCTGTAATTGTTGGTGAGGGCGGCAGCTCAGCAGAGCGTGATTAAATTCCCAAGTGAGCAACCAGGGAGATAATTAACTTTTGGAACAACTTACCTGTGAGACAAAGTATCCATCACTCAGGGATGCCCTGCCGGAGCTCCTGGAGGTGACCCCGCAGCCCAGCCTGGGAAATGTCCTCCGGGGCTGGAAAACGCTGATTTACCTGGATCCAAACGACCTGCAGGAACGCTCCTGGCTCCAGCGGGCAACAAAAGCCAGGGAGCTGCATGAGGTGCAGCCAGCCCTGCCGGCCCGGGGACAGCAGGGTGACCCCGAGGCGGGGCTGGCACCCTCTGTGTCCCCTCTCTGCCTGGGGAGGGACAGTTCAGCTCTCCCGCCACCCCAGCTCCCCGCAGGGCCTTCTCCACCCACACACACGCGTGCCTGATATTTTATTTATTTTTTGTGTCTGATTTTACCCCGTTTCAGGCTGAAATGAGCAGTTTGGGGGCAGAGTGTGCTGGTTAGAGCTGGGATGTGTCCTGTCACTTCTGGGTTCTGGGAGCTTGCAGGCAGCCTGGTTAGGTGGGATTTGTCTCCCCATTTTTGCCAAGCACAGAACCAAGAAGGTGCTGCCCCGGGGTGCAGTGCCCGGGTCCCTTCGTGTCCTGATGGGAGAGGTCAGGCAGAGGGGCAGGAGGGGGCAAAGCACCCCAAAAACCTTTCCAAGTTTTACTGCAAAACCACCAGGAAAGGAACCCGGGGCTCTCCCCACCCCCAAAGGCCTTCTGGGGTCACCCTGTGCAGGGAGGTGACCCCGGCCCGAGCCCCCCTGCCCTGCCCTGCCCGAGGGACCCCCGGCTGCCCAGGGAGCTGCTTTATTTGGGCTCCATGGCACAGGCCCGGGAGATTTACGGCCGGGGCTCCTTTGATGTGGGCCCCTGATAAGCATCAGGAATATTTTCGTTTCATGACAATGTCAGCCCTGGCTCTGACTGGGGGGGTTTATGGGCAGCGATGTTTCCTGCAGCTATTGAGGCTGCCACATTCCTCGGGCAGGCCAGCCAGTAAAAGAGAATCGTAAAACCCCCTCTGGAAGGGTTTATAAACAGAGGGAAGCTTCTCCTTTAAGGGAGAGGAGCGGGGAGTATTTCCATTTGAGTATTTCCATTTCAATCGGGGCATCTCAGGAACCAGACCACAGCCAGGGCTGCAGAATTTGTCAGGGGATTAGCTCAGGAGCAGAGCAAGTGCAGGGCTTTTCCCCTTCGCCCTGCCCGCCTGCTATTCCAAATTGGGCTCCTGGTGCTGGGCTCGGGAGGGGAATGAGGAGCAGGAGGGAGCTGGGAGGGACAGGGACAGGGATGGGACAGGGACAGGGATGGGACAGGGACAGGGACAGGGACAGGGACAGGGACAGGGATGGGACAGGGACAGGGGACAGGGGACAGGGGACAGGGGAGAGGACAACACACAGGACAGGGTGACTCCGGGGACAGTCCCCAGGTGGCCCGGGGGACAGGGATCAGATCGCTGCCCCGTCGCGCTCCGGCTGCGCTCCCGCGCTTTCCATTCCCCGAAAAATGGAATTTCGGGAGTCACGTGGTTCCCAAAACCCCCCGAGGCCGCAGCGGGGACACCGGCCCCGACCTGGGGACATTTGGGGCGGGTCCGGCAAAGCGGGGCTGAAATAATCCCGAAAGAGAGGAGGGGACCCCAACCCCGTGCGCCGGGGCACCCCGGGGAGCCGGGCCGGGGAGTTGGGGTGCGGGGGACCGGGAGTTTGGGGTGTCTGGGATTTGGGGTTCCTGGAGTTTGGGGAATTTGGGGTACGGGGTGCCTGGAATTTGGGGTTTGGGATGTTGGGAATTTGGGGTCCCTGGAGTTTGGGGTTTGGCATATGGGGAATTGGGGCCATGGGATGCCTGGAGTTTGGGGTTTGGGATGTTGGGGATTTGGGGTGCCTGCAGCTTGGGGATTTGGGGTGTGGGGTGCCCGGAGTTTTCGAGACAGGAATTCTAGAAGAATTGCGAGTTTAGAGGAATCCAGGTTTTAGTTAAGGACGGGCTGTGCAGGAACCGATGGCACCGGAGGAGCTCTGCGGGGATAATTTGGGGTTAATGGTTAATTGAGGGAAGCCGGAGCCGAGCTCGTTATCCCGGATTTCAGTAATTAATTACTTGTCATTTTTAATTTGTTTGGCCGCGTTCCTGACGAGAACCGGAGAAGCTGAGGGGGACCCGGAGGAGGAATCCCGGATTTTACCCCTGGAGCCCCTCCAGGAGCCGCGGGGGGAGGAAATTGGGGTTCGTCACCCCCGAAGGGCTCAGGAGGACCCCGAGCGACCCCTCCCATAAAACCCGCCCCAGGCCAGGCAGGGAACTCCCCGTTAATTGCCTTTTAAGCTAATTGGGGTGCTCAGGGAATGGGGATTTGGGTTATGGGATATTTGGGGTCTGGGGTACCTGAAACGTGGGATTAAAAATATTCATCCGATGGGGTGCCCGGGTTATAGAATGAGCGGGATTTGGGGGTTCTCCCTCGCGTGGGGCGCCAAAAACCCCGGGGGACCCTGGGGCACCCCAAACCCCGGGGAACCCTGGGGCACCCCAAAGCCCGGGGGGATCCTCGGGCACCCCAAAGCCCGGGGGGATCCCAAAGCGGGCACCGAGCCCCCTCCCCATCCCAAAGAAGCTGCTCCACTTTTAGGACTTTTTCTCCTTCATGTGACAGAATTAAAAAAAAAAAAAAAAAAAAAAAAAAAAAAAAAGGAAAAAAAAGTGAGAAGAACACCAAATATTTACCAAAACTTCCAGGCTTTTTTTAGGGATTTCATCCGTTCTTTTTTTGTTGTTTTTTATCATCATTTTGGGGCGGATTTTCGCCATCTGGAGAATGAAAAGGCTCTGGCAGGGCTGGTGAAGTGTCAGCGAAAAGGCTTTAAAAATGTTGTTATTATTATTATTTATGGGCAGGAGCCCCAGAGGGGGAAAGGGAGCCAAAAAAAGGTTCAAAAATAGCTGGAAAAAGAAAAAAAAATTTAAAATCCCGGGATGTTTTTTCCAGAAGCAGCTCGTGGTGAACTTTTGGGATGTGAAAATAAAAATAAAATAAAATGAAAAACCTTGGGAAAGCAGAAATGTGTTGGGAAAGGGAGGAAGGTTCTGGAATTCTGTGGAATTCTGCCCCGGGAAAAATCCTCGGGGATCCCGGAGCCCCTCGGGAGGCCCCAAAAATCCCAAAGGAGAGGGAGGAGGCCCCGGGGTTTGGGGCCGGGGTTTGGGGCCGGGGTTATCCCAAGGGAAAATTCCAGCTCCTCTTGGGATCCCACAGCTGGATCCGGGCTGGGATCCCACAGCTGGATCTGGGCTGGATCCCACAGCTGGATCCGGGCTGGATCCCACAGCTGGATCTGGGATTGGATCCCACAGCTGGATCTGGGCTGGGATCCCACAGCTGGATCCGGGATTGGATCCCACAGCTGGATCTGGGGTTGGATCCCACAGCTGGATCCGGGATTGGATCCCACAGCTGGGTCTGGGATTGGATCCCACAGCTGGATCTGGGCTGGATCCCACAGCTGGATCTGGGATTGGATCCCACAGCTGGATCCGGGCTGGGATCCCACAGCTGGGTCTGGGATTGGATCCCACAGCTGGATCTGGGCTGGATCCCACAGCTGGATCCGGGATTGGATCCCACAGCTGGATCTGGGCTGGATCCCACAGCTGGATCTGGGCTGGATCCCACAGCTGGATCTGGGATTGGATCCCACAGCTGGATCTGGGATTGGATCCCACAGCTGGATCTGGGATTGGATCCCACAGCTGGATCTGGGCTGGATCCCACAGCTGGATCCGGGCTGGGATCCCCCAGCTGAGGTTTGGGGTTCCCGGGGGTGTTTTGGGCTCCTGGGAATGCTCAGGTCTGGAATTCCCGGGGATTCCCTGATTTGGGGTCCCCATGGGGGCTCGAGTTTGGGGTCCCCGGGATCCCCTGCTCTGGGGTCCCCGGGCATTCGGGGTTCGGGGCCGGGGGCAGGGCAGGAGGAGCCCGGGGACAATTTCGGGCTCATTTTCCCCTCTCAGCCCTGACCCCGCTCCCCGGCCCCCTCAGGCCGCCCCAAACCCCCCTGTGGGGCTGGGAAAGGGATCCCCAACTTTCCCTCCCCCTTTTCACCCCCTGCTCGCCCTCACCCTTTTGTTGTTGTTGTTTTGTTGTTTTTGTGGGTTTTTCTCTATTTAGGGCCTTCCCAGCTGCTTCCTTTTATCCTTTTCATTCAGACCCTGTCATTACATTTTCCATTCTTTCAAAGAAATAAAAGAAATAAAAATAAAAGCGGCTTCCCAAGGTCCTTTCCAGCTCCTTACTCCTGGGGGGAAGGGATGGAAGATCCCCCCCAAAAAAATCCAAAAAAATCCCCCCAAAATCCCAAATTCTGCTCCGCCTTCCCTGTGGGGTTTTTAGGTTTTTTTGGGATGCGTGGGAGGGGGAATATCCCAAAAAAGCCTCTCCGAGATCCCGCCGTGCTGGCACATCCCTTTCCCATCGCTTTTTCTTTTTTTGGGATGGGGCCATCCCAAATTCCCGGGGGGGGGGGGGGGGGGGGGGGGGGGACGGGAGGAGCCTGGAGCGGGGCCGGGAGCGGGAGAGGAGCAGCCGAGCCCTCCCGCTCTCTCCCGGGACATTCCCGGCCGCGCTTCTGCCTCCCGGGCGCTCCGGGCTGAACCCACCCCAAAACCCTTCTAGGGGATCCCGGCCCCATCCCTGGGAGCATCCCCGGGGCGGAAAGAGCCGGGGGAACTGAGGGGGTTTGACCCCAAGCTGCCAAAATCCCAAAAATCCCAAAACTCTGGATGCCCCGTCCCGCAGACCGAGGGGTCGCTGCCTTTGGGGTCACCCCTTCCTGGCCCTGGGTTTATTTTTTCCCCTTCCTCCCACCTTTTCTCCCTTTTCCCACCTTTTCTCCCTTTTCCCTCCTTTTCTACATTTTTCCTCCTTTTCTCCATTTTTCCTCCTTTTCCCCCTTTTTCCTCCTTTTTCCCCTTTTCTCTCCCATTTTCCCCGCATTTTTCTCCTTTCTTTGCCTTTTCCCCTCATTTTCCCCCCTTTTTTCCCCTCCGTTCTCCTTCCCGCCCGGAATTCTCGGATTCCCGCCCGGAATTCCCGCATTCCCGGATTCCCACCGGATCCCGGCGCTGTCCCGGCCGCTCCCAGCGGGAGCATCCCCGGCTGCCCCTGGGGACAATTCCGGGCACGGAGGAAAGTCAGGACCCGGCCCCGGGGAAATCCAGGATAAACAGGATCCGGGATAAACAGGATCCGGGATAAACAGGATCCGGGACAGGAACCCGGGACAGGAGCCCGGGACAGGAACCCGGGACAGGAACCCGGGACAGGGGACCCGGGACAGGAACCCGGGACAGGGAACCCGGGACAGGGAGCCCGGGACAGGAACCCGGGACAGGAACCCGGGACAGGGAACCCGGGACAGGGAGCCCGGGACAGGGAACCCGGGACAGGGGAACCCGGGACAGGGAACCCGGGACAGGAGCCCGGGACAGGGAGCCCGGGACAGGGAGCCCGGGACAGGAGCCCGGGACAGGGAGCCCGGGACAGGGAGCCCGGGACAGGGAGCCCGGGACAGGGGAACCCGGGACAGGGCGGGCAGGCACGGGCAGCTCCCGGATTTTGGGAGGGAGCCGCTGGAAGGCGGCGGGACCGCAGCATTCCAGGTGCCTCCTCCCTCCGAGCCGCCCGCCCGGGCTGGGATCGCGTCCCGGCGGGACCGGGCGGGGCCGGCGGGGCCGGGCCTGGGCCAAGGAACCCCCCCGGGGCCCCCCGCGCCCGCTTTGATCCCGCATCCAGCGAAGAGGGTGGAAAATGCGGCTCCGGGGCCAGGGCGGCTCGGAGAAGGGAAATGTTGTCCCGGGTTTGGCCCCGCCAGCGCCGCCGGTTCCATTACAGCATCCGCGGCCGGGACGGCGGGAGGGAGGGGCGGGGGACACCCAAAAAACACCCGGCGGTGACACCCGGCTGGCGGCGGGACCGCGCCACCGCTGCCCGGGGTCAGGCGGGGGTGGCCGCGGGTGGCGGTGCCGGGGGGGCTCCGGGCCGTCCCCCCACGCCCGCCCCGTCTGCCACGTCCCGCCGGCCGCGGGGAGCTGGCACCGCGCCCCCCCGCCGCTGCCAGCCCGGCCCAGGCAACGAGCGGCGCTACCGGGCGGGGGCAGCGCTTGGGGACAACGGGGACACGCGGGGGACACGCGGGGAACACGCGGGGGACACCCCGGGGTGGGTCTCCCCCGTCCCGGAGAAGCCCAGAGCCAGGCGGGTGTACAACAACTGTATATTTTGTAATAAATATTTATAAATGTACAAATCCGCCCAAAATCCGGGCCGAGGTGAGGCGGGGGTGGCACCGGCCCGGGGGGGCGGCACCGCAGGGAGGGGGCTTCGTCCGCGCTGTCCTTGGGGCCGCCTCCCAAAAAATCCGGGTTTTTATGGGATTCGGGGGTGAAAGGAGCGCCCCCGGCCCCCCGCGCGGGCACGGCCGGTGGCACGGGACAGCACCGGGAGGGCACGGCCGGTGGAGCGGGACAGCACCGGGAGGGCACGGCCGGTGGCACGGGACAGCACCGGGCGGGGACCCCCTGGCCGGGCCCGCCCCTCCCCGCTTTGCCCCCGCCGCCCCTTTTGTTCCTTTTATTTCCGTCCCCTCCGCGGCACCGAGGGGAGGCAGCGGCAGCACCGGGGGGCGGCGGGGGCCCCTCCCCACGTCCCCGCCCTCCCCTGTCCCCCCAAACTCTTCGGGCGTTATAAATGAGCGCGGCCAAAAGCGACGGGGAAAAGGGGAGGGGGGCACAAAGCCGGGCCGGGGGGGGCCCGCGGGGGGGGCTCAGGGCTGTCGCCGCTGTCCCCCCGCTCCGCGCGGGCCGGGGGCGAAGTCCATCACCTCGGGGGGGGCGCGGCGCAGCTCGGCCCTGCCCATCTCCCTGCGGATCTCGTCCAGCGCCTGGGCCGGGGCGCTCAGCAGGCGCTGGAAGAGGCTCTCCCGGCCCGGCGGCCGCTCCTGGCAGCTGAAGGTGACGGCCGTGCCCTCGCCCGCTCTCATCTCCCGCGAGAAGCCGTCCGAGGTGCCCGCGAAGCAGCGGCCGATGGCGATCTCCTTGGCCAGGCGCGGGCTCTGGTCCGTCACGGTGTAGATGCCGTAGTTGTGGCCCAGCGGGTCCAGCGGGGCCAGCATGGAGAAGGCCGCGGTGTGGTTGCCGTCGGCCAGCGGCGGGTGCCGGCTCAGGTAGTCCCGCAGGAGGGCGTTGACGGCGGTGCGGCGGCAGCTGCCCTGCGGCATCACGGTCACCAGCGTTCTGTCGGGCGCGCTCTGGTCGAAGAGCGTCCCGCCGCACTTGAACTCCACGCAGGCGGCCGAGGCGTCGCCCAGCAGCGGGTCCCGCACGCTGCGGCTGTCCCGCAGCCCGTAGAGGCGGCCGCGGGTGCCGGGGTGGGTGCCCCCCGCGTTCCTGGAGCGCACCATGTACTCCCGCGGCCCCTCCAGGCGCACCTTGATGAAGCACGCCCGGAACTCCTGCGGGTTGGGCCACCACGACAGGAGGTCGCCGGTCCAGGAGGTGACGTCGCTCTCCCTGAAGGGCACCACGTTGTACTCGTACCTGTCCACCTCCACGCGGTAGAAGCGCAGGTGGTTGTCGCCGGGCGGCGCCTCCTGGCACTCCCGCAGGGCCCGGTACGGGTACACGGGCCCGTGGCTCTCGGCGGGGTCGGCGGGGTCGGGCTTGGCCACGTTGATCTGGAACGCCGTCTTCTTCAGCGCCGCGTCCTCGTGGTCCGAGCGCCGGTAGCCCAGCTTGCCCAGCAGGGGCTGCGCCACCCCCACGGCCGCGGGGTCGGGCCGGGGGCTGGAGGCCACGGCTTCCAGCTCCTCCCCGCCCAGCGTGGCCGTCAGCAGCGCGGCGTAGGCCTGCGGGCTGCGGCGGTCGCAGAAGGCGGGCAGGCAGGCGCCGTTGGGCCCCGTCACGGCGCTGTCGAAGCGGCCCCAGGCCCGCGGGTTGCCGGGGAAGCCGGGCCGCGGCTCCAGGTTCACCAGGCTGACCAGCACCCCCTCCAGCTGCTCCGAGGGGTTGAACTTCTCGTTGCTGTAGGCCCGGACCTTGAGGAAGCAGCGGCGCTCCTCGGGCACGTCCAGGTTGAAGAGGCGGCGCTCGCGGATCTCCAGGTTGCCCACCAGGAAGGTTCTCTCCTCCCTCCTCCTCCTCCTCCTCCTCCTCCTCCTCTCGCCGGCCGGCCGCAGCACGCCCTCCTCCTCCCACAGCCCGCTCTCGGGGTTCAGGGACCACAGCTTCATCTTGCGCAGGTGCTCGGGCATCCGCACCTGCCCCGCGTCCATCCTCACCTGCACGGGCCCCGCCTGCAGCTCCGCGCCGCTGTCGCCCTCGCGGAAGTCCACGGCGAACATGCCGTAGGTGCGCAGGGGCGCGATCTCCCCCCGCGCGTCGGCGAAGCTGAGGTCGCTGGGGGCGGCGCCGGCCGTGCCCAGCTCCCGGGGGTCCACGAAGGTGACGCTGGCCTTGACGGTGCCGTTGAACACCTCCCCCGAGGGCCGCAGGAAGGCCCCGGCCGGCAGCAGCAGCTCCCCGACGGGCTCCCGGCCGCCGGCCTCGCCCAGGGGGATGGCGTTGCTGCGGCCGCCGTCCAGCTCCACCGGCTCCTTCTTGCGCAGCATCTTCACCTCGTGGTACACGGCCCCTCCCCGCGGGTCGAAGGGCAGCACCCTGACGGCGTCCAGCAGGCGCTGCCGCCCGTCCACGAAGCGAGCCACCAGGCGCCGCGTGCCGGGCGGCACCTCGATGGTGAAGGAGCCCCGGTAGCCCGTGAAGCCCACCTGCGCGCCCCCCAGGAAGATGCGGCCGAAGCGCAGCGGCTCCCCGGTGTCCGCCGCCCGCACCCGGCCCCGCACCAGCGCCCGGGGCTGGGCGCAGGGCCCGCAGCCGCACTCGGCCACCACCATCAGGGGCAGCGCCGAGCCGGCGCACGGCACCTGCCGCAGCTCCACCCTCCGCACGCCGCAGCAGCGCCCCGACTCCTCCCCGCACGCCGAGGGCTCCGCGGAGCCCCCCGGGCACGGCGAGTTCGGGCAGCGCCCCACGTCGTAGTAGCGGGAGCCGCCGGCGTCCTGCGGGCACTCGCTGGGCAGCTCCACCAGGCTGGGCTCCGGCTCCGCCCGGCAGCCGCGCTGGCCCCGGCCTGGGGGGCACGGACAGGGTCAGAGGGGTCGGGGGGGGCTCCGGCCGCCCCCCCCCCCGGCCCCCGCCCCGCGCTCGCTCACCCAGCACGGTGAGCTGCGCAGGCTCCGAGAGGATGGCCCCGGCCTCGGAGGTGGCCTTGCAGCGGTAGGAGCCGGCCTGCTCCGGGGCCAGCCCCCGCAGCGCCAGGCGGCCCCGGGGCTGGCCCGGCCCCGCCAGCAGCGTCCCGTTGTGGTACCTGCGGGGACGGGCCGGGGGCTCAGCGGGGACGCGGCCGCCGCCGCCCCGCCCCGCCCGTCCCTCGGTGCCCCTCACCAGGAGTAGTTCCGCGGCGCGGGCGTGCCCGAGGCCTCGCAGCAGAAGGTCACGTCCTGCCCGGCCTCCCGCACCTTGGCCGCGGGGTGCAGCACCATGTGGGGCTTCTCTGCCGGGGGGCAAAGAGGGGCGGCCAGCCCATGGGCACCCCCGGCCCGCCCCTCGGGGGGGTCCCCAGAGCCTCCCGCGGGGCCCCCCCCGCCTCCTCACCGAGCCGCCGCAGCCTCAGGTGCGCCACGGCCGCTCCCGCGCCGTCGGTCTCGATGCGCGCCAGCCCCGGGGCGAAGCCGTCGCGGAGCGCGCTGAGGTTGGCGGCGGGGCCCGGGCACAGCCCCCGGGCCGTGAAGCGCCCGCGGGCGTCGCTGC